>APFE030432383.1:180005-224366 GCA_000404065.3 Pinus taeda | reverse complement strand
TAGGTTTTGGAATGTGAAGGGTTTTTCCATTGTTTCTCAACAATAAATAGGCCTTCGAGCCTCATTGTAACACTGTTCGGAACAGTTCAGAGGCATGTAGCTGCCACATCTCTTCTCAGAGACAAGCTACCATCGCCCTAGTTGGTTTATTTCCATTTCTGGTTGTAAGCATAATTCGGTATTTTCCATTAATGAAATGAAGCATTATTTCCACTGCATCTTTATGTATATGGTTATCTCTGTATTTTGTTGCATTCCTGTTTAAATCCGGATCAAATTTTCTTGCAAGTATTGACCTCCTTCCACAAATTGGGTCACCATCAATTAAGGCAGATAAAGTAGAGCCCAAGCAAGAAAGCCCAAAGAAGGAGAGCACTCATTCAACCATGGAAATGAATCCCATAAAGAAGGAAGGCACCAAGCTAGGCAAGTTGAGCCAAAAAACTAAATTGTAAAGCATAGAGGATGATAAGACAGACAAACGAATAGAAGAAAAGGTGACATCAACTCAACAAGCCAGACTTGATGTCAAAATTAAAGACACGGTCCAAGATGAGTTTGTGATGAGACCAAGAACAACGTCTAGAGTTAAAAAAACCAAGGAAGAGGGATCCCCTCAAGAAATTGTGGAAATCTATGAAGAAGAGCATACAAATGTACAGGTGGATGAGGTCAAGGGTCCATAAATGGTAAAATTAGATTATGAGGAGGACATAACACCACTGGAGATAAGTGTTGTGGAGTACAAAGATGAAGACCCCAAGATAATAAATATGAGAGAGACATTATTTAAAAATTAGGTGAGAATAAAATTTCTGGAGAAACATAACAAAGACATAAAGCATTCCATTAAACCAGTAGAATACAAGACAGAGTCACCTTCAACAAGTGCCAAAGGGAAGAAAAAAATAGGTTTCTTTTGTTGAGAAAGATAAGAATGTTGTAGTGGGGTATAATGAACTAGCATCGAGGGTATTCAAAAAAAAGTTTAAATGTGTGAAACTAATGGAACAAATAGCTAAATCCCCTGGTAGACCAGCATTCAGTCAATGGAAATAGTATCAAAGGTTCCTAGAGGAGTTAGAAGAAATTAAAGAGGAGGTCAATCAATTCAGGCAACAAAATCTCGAGTATAAGAATTCTATTCAACATATTCTTGAAAATTGTGACCATGAAGTCAAAGAGGCATCCAAAGCTCTTGACAGGAGCAGGAATTTTATCAAGTGGTCACAACCAGTTAGGAGACAATGCAAAAGTGTGTATGTTAGAAACTTGGTCTTGAATGCATAACTGAGAACTATGAGGCAAGACTTAGAGGAGGCACATAAATTGTTGAATAGATATGAGGGAGCTATTGTAATGCCTCCACTCATAAAAATGCCTAAATTTGATCCTAAATACAAAGCCACACTTAATATATCAGCACCTGTGAAGCAACAGGACCTCATTACTCCAGGTCCCAAGTTGAAGACTCCCAACATCAAGGCCTCTAGCACTAATTGTCAAGCAAGAGGAAAAGGAAACAATCAGGCTTTCCTTCTTATTCTAAAGTTTTATTTTATTTTTTTGATATGTTGAACTGTATATGATCGTCATATAGTATCATGAAAACATTCAGGAGAAATGAAAGGCATTCAAGGAACAATTGCAACAATTTTTCTACGTAGGTGCTACACAAGCACTGCGCACTTGTTACATAGCCCATGCTCTGACCATCTCATGTACATAGTATGATGGCCACCTATCAGGTTTTGAAGATACTGGCATGGAGTACATATGGTGTCCATATCATCACCCCAAATTCTTGCCACATGTTAGTTCTAGAAGAATGAATTTTTGGGTTCCGTGCAAGCTTTTCAGCAGTCAGAAATGCAGCTTTTATGTTTTTTTTCTATTTTAGTCATGTTGATCAATCCGAAGACCTTTTTAAGATAATTTGTATTTAAATAGGTTTTTTTTGTTTCAAAAATACAAAATATTCTTTTTGTTTTATGTTTTCTTGAAAATCATGTAAAAAAGCAACATTTTACTATGTTTTCCAGTTTTGAATCGATCCTCTAAGAGATCATAGATGCAACGAACTTGAAGTTATTTTCATCCATGTATCTACTATATATTTTGATAAATGAAGATAAACAAGTTTGTTTTTAGTTTCTCAATTTCTAGAGGAGTTATTGTTGTTATTCCTTTGATTTGGTTTAAATGAATATGCTTGAATGTTGAAGGGGTTCCAATCGATTTATGGAGATTCTTATGGTATGAATGCTTTTCGAATACATTTTTCTCTCTCATTTTATGTGCCTTTCTCTTGTCTATTTTCTTCATACCATTTTAAAGGTGTAGGGGAAAATTATGCTTGAATTCATATTCTATGCTTATGTCTAGTTGAACAGAGTATATTTCAGTTGCAAATGGAGTATGTATTCCTTTCAAAGTATTGTCTTTTCTTCTTTATGGTCATTGATCTGAGTTGTAGTGATATATGTTTTTATTCCTTCTCTTTTCATAAATGTATTGATGCTCTTACCTTTTCCTATACTATAATTTCATTATTCATTCCGAAAATTGTGTTAATTAAGCCTCCATATATGAAGATGGTTGGAAATACATCAACATGTCACAATAGAGAGATCACTTTTACTGTCAATATTTTTTCATAGAAATCCTCTACCACCTTCATTATTAAAATCCAAATACTCCTAGAACTGGTCTCTGTATGCTATAGATTCAAGCCCTTAGTTTTCATTAGTTGAGGGATCCCCCTCAAGCTAGAAAGGTCAGGTTTCTATCCCAGAGCATATTGTGTTTACCTCTGTAGCCCTTTTCTTAGCCCGAATGGATTTTACAAAGTGATAACACATATCACCACATGTACAACATGCACACAACACCACATGTACATATCGCTCCATATCCAATAGTTACATAGCATCATATGTACACAAAACCACATATCCAACATGTGCAGAATACCATATGCACACAATGTCGCATATCCATCATACACACAATACAATATGTGCATAGAACTATCTATACCAAACACTGCATATTCATTATTCACATAACACTATTTGTATCATGCTATACATGTAAACATGTACACACACTATATATACAAAACACTGCATGCGCACAACATGACAAATGCAACATGTACAACATATACAAAATATGCACAACAATAGTACCACATATAAAAAACTACATTGTCTATAACAAGTAACCTTTCTTCTAGTGTCTTATCTATGCTTGTCCCAGGATGCCGTAGACCACATTGCTTTCATTTCACTGATGTATCCCTCGGTATAACCTGTCCATAACATAAACATAATATAATCACATAATATCAATTCATAACCACATGATACTAACCTCGTAGATTTGTCAAGACTACTCTCCCACTTGATTCCTCATAAACCAAGAACCTCTTCATCTCATTCACCCGTGTAAGAAATCATTCCTCCACAAGTATAATTCCTGACGACCCTGTCAGACAACAATATGCATACATACATATATATATATACATATAAACATCAACATAAAACAATCATGATCCTGTCAGACAATGTCATACATATATACACATATACATGAATATATATAAACTTTAGCATAAACAATAATGATCCTGTCAAACAACGACATACATACATACATACATGTATACATATATAGACATTAACATAATCATGATCACAACATGACCACCAAATAGCATAAGGTCAAGGTTAAGAGAACTCCCATTATCTGTGCACACCATGCACAACATTGAGAACAATCATTACCAACATCGCCAGGGCATATGACACCTCAGATACATTTACTCTCCTTTTTTGTTACCTTGCTCATGACTGTACTGCCACTGTCCATTTGCACCAATGGACCATACCACTCCAACAGATTGTCATATTCATACCTTCAACTGCCCTTACTCATGCACCGAGATTCATCCAGCTCTTGCCTTACCTGTTGGGTACCACACAGCTCTCCCTGAGCTCCATTAACTCCCTCCTTTCCCAACAAATTCCCAATATTCTCAAAACATAAAAGGAAACACCAAGAAAGAAACAAGAATAAAACCATGGAAAACCAACAATAATACGACACCACAAACAAAGTGGTACAACCATAAAATAGACATAAACAAACCGAAAATCAAGCCCAATAAAATTGCAAAAGATTGAAAGCACAAGACTAACAATAGACACCATGACTCAATCCCATGGTTCCTAAGGAAATCTCAACCCGATCCTTCTTCAATATTTCATGGCAACCTCTCTTTCCATGCAACTCTGTGCATCACACTACCATAGACACATAATTGTTAGTGTATAAATAGATATAACAATAGAACAATTAGCTTACCTTGTTATGCCACACACTTTGCCTTGTATCTAAAAACATTTGTGTCATGTATCAAGGGACTTAAAATTCCCTTGATAGATATAGCTATAACTAGACACCAGAATATATCACAATCCACATAATTTCAGATAAATTAGGGTTAAGAAGACTACTTGTATACAAATCACTCATTCATTTGGAATTGCAGTTTCCAAACATAGCCAAAGGAATTCTTGCCGAATTCCTTTATTTTATCATTTACCTTGCTACAATTGAGTCTTACTACATACTATCACATCACCCCATTGTTAGTTATATAAACACATCAACTATTACCTTGTCATGCTAATACCAATCATGTTTCCTGCAACTATTCATACATGTCAACCTCGTGTTCCGAATATCAAGATAATCATATATATCAATTTTAAATCAACCTTTACCAAGACTAACAATCATGTCATAATCCATAGTCAACTCATAGTAATTAGACATAATGCTACAAATATCACCTACTTACACTCAAGTACATATCAGCTTTCTCAACACATATGTGTGAGTAAAACCATCTTAAAATAAGATCATTTCTTCACAAAATCTTACAGACACATACTCATATCATGCAATTAATCAAACATTCAAACAACTATAAACGTACCATGTTAGATAAATCAACTAGACAACATAATAGACACTAAACACTCAAACACCAAATATACGACATAATCAAACATTCAAGCACAAAGTAGATGACACAGGCAAGCTCATACCTTGATGTATCTCAGGGGAGGCTATCTTGTCTCCACAGTGAATCTAGATTAGCACGATATAACTTCACAACATATCAACTCAACCATAAATAAGGTCATGATATCCATAACAATAAATAGCTAACATGTTCACATCATAACTCCTAAACAATTTTCATTCATGCATAACAATCACATAAACATAGCTAGTCTATATTAGTACAACACAATGTCACGAATAAGTCGACTTATATCTGAATATCATAACCATAACCATTTGCATAGGCCAGTCCAAATTAGTATGATACATATAACATCAAGATATTAACATTATAACCTTAATCATGAAGTTAATATCATATAACAACAACAAGTTAGCTTATAACATACTCATCAACAACATATAACATAATCATCAAGCTAACTATCATATAACAACAACAAGTTAACCTATAACATAATCATCACCAACATATAACACAATCATCAAGTTATCTAACCTAAGACAACAATATCAATGCATACAACCTCATGTTACTATCATTCATGACTATCCTACACATGTTCATATTAGACTAATCAACTAACATCTATCATGTATGTAACCATAACATCAATAAAACGAAAGTAATACACATAACCATAATGCATACAACAATACTTAACCTACATACATGTAGGCCCAACATACAAACCTATATGATGACATACTCTTGCCTCGAGGTCTAATGTTGCAAATTCACTCTGCTGGTCTGCATCTCTTGCTCTATCTCGGTCAACACATTAGAATCATACCATAACAACTACATCATGATGACATAACTACATCCAATGACCTCAGAATGCATATTGAACCTATTATGCATGCATAACCATAACCATAACAATGCATGCACAAGAACCTATAAACACTAACATGCATGATAAATTCATATACAACCATACACTCATGACGACACATCCCACAAAAATACCATCAACCTTCACATGGTGACATCACTGCAACCATGATCAACACCATACAAATGAAACAAGAACATGGACTACAAGCATGAGGAACACATATACAACCGACATAGATTCATGACCAACACATCGCCCATCCAGTCCAAGGATTGAACCATGCTCTGATACCACTCTATAACACCTTCCTCCAACATTTACCCAAGTAACCAACCAACCGAGTTAAACATGTGACGAGAGGCTACTATGATGGTATTCAACCTCCTAAATGACCTTAAGGAAATGGAATCGATGGAAACACACCATAAAAACCTTTCACATCACCAAAACGACTCCCAGGAACCATCCCAACCTCTCAGGTAACCAACCCATGGGTACCACTGAGTTTTTAGACCAATTAACCCTCATATGCTCCCATGATATGGGAATGCATGCATCCAGAAGGCTCTGAACGCTCCCACAACATGTTATGCTAGCATCCAGGGAGTTTTCTACTCAGTGTTGAGGCAACGTCTCCAGGATTTGAACCACTTTTTCAAGCCTAGAGCAGGTCACTGCCCAGAACTAAATGATACCTTTATAATAGAAAGGTAACAATGGAATGGTGATACAAATACAATTACTTGAACAAGGGCTTGAATGGACCCCTACTAGCCATGACAGGAATTTTGTCAAACATATCACAAATATGTAATCTACAGGCGTAAACAACAGATTTAAGCATAGGGGTCTCATACTTATATGAGAATAGCTAAGAAGAATTGTTCCCTTACATCATTAGCTGCATTATCATCTATCAGGTCATAGATACATCATCCATTCATTTACAAATAAACACATGAGGAGAGCCATACATCATCACTGTCATAAAACATGCTTATAACCAACATAATAATAACACAAATATTACGGATATATCAGCCAGAATCCAAATATAAACCAATACATTTATACATAAGATATCAAGGAAAGAACGTCTTATTAATGAATGAAAAATCCAACCTGGGATGGGACTACCATGTTCCAACCAACCATAGAATGTATGAGCCAATTCTCTCTTCAACCATTCACCCACGTGCCATATTCAAAGCTTGAATGTGGAACTCAAATAAAAAGAACCAACTAGGGCATTCCGAGGCTAAGCCACCTCACCCTCATCAATAAAAACTAGGATTTACCGTAATCTACACCAGGTCACTATGCCAACACAATAAACATGTAATAACATGCTTTGCCATGATATTCACCATATTACTAGGCCAAAAAAAGCAGGGATGCCACTAGATTTATCCACCTACACCATGAGAAATTTTCCTGTCTCCTAGTTTCTTATGTGTTACCACAATCCAAAGTCCGATCCAGGGATCACTAGGCCTTAAACCAAGACACCACCCTCTAGGATCTATCATATATCTCATTATTCACCAGCAAGGATTCCTAGGCCTAAAAAAGGGAAACCACCTCTAGGATTTACCATGTATTCCACCATTAATAGGTCGAGGATTCCTAGGCCCATAGAGGAAAAACAAAATTTGGCTTTACCGCAACCCACAATCCAGTTCAGAGGTTACTATGCCATGTGCTCTATTATTTAGAGATCCACCTCACTCAACTTCGAATCCATCTAGAAATCCAACTCAACCAAAACATGAGAACCCCATCACACCATAGCTATGCAAAAACGGAAAGGCTAGGTTGAAAGCACTGACATGCTTGGAAAAATCCA
Source organism: Pinus taeda (assembly GCA_000404065.3). Lineage (NCBI taxonomy): Eukaryota > Viridiplantae > Streptophyta > Pinopsida > Pinales > Pinaceae > Pinus > Pinus taeda. The sequence continues at coordinate 216,578 of APFE030432383.1, read as the reverse complement.
TGCCATAACAACAAATAACCACATGAAATACCATGCATGCCAAATCTAGCAAGGAAAACACACATGCAAATTGATACTTGCAAAGAGTACTATTGTAACTACTTGATCCTGCTCTTCCTTGCTTGCTCCTTTCTTCCTCTTGCCTTTTTTTACTTTCTTGAACGAATGCCAAAGAAATCTAAGAAAACTCTAAGTGTCCTAGAGTGAGAGAGAGAGAGAGAATAATGAGAGAGCTACAAAATTGAGCTGAAAAAAGGTTACACTAACCAAGCCTACCCATTGATCCTCATAAACCTTTTTATCAATGAGGCCTCAATTTTCTTCAATTTCAATTATTTTAGTTTGTATTCCTCCTCACATGAAACCTGTGGCCTTTCACCTTCCTTTTCTCCTAATTTTCATTATTTACATAAATAAATTCCAATTAATGCCACTTTTCCTTCCAAAGCCTTTGCCATTTCCTTTGCCAATTTCCTTAGTCATAATAAACCAAAGTGACACCCCACTAGGATGTTTTTCCCACCATTCATCTTGTAATATGTATCCCATGACCATGCTCTCATATATTTTTACATGGATTTTTAACTAGGGCTATTACAACGTCTTTATGGTGGTAGGAGGAGATTGACTGGGAGGAATTTTTGAATTTTCTTAAGAGGAAGTATTTAATTGAATGCTACTTTGACGAAAAAGATAAAGAATTTCATAATTTAAAATTGGGGAAAATGTGAATGGTCAAATTGGTAATTAAGTTTACCATTTATTGCGTTATGTGCCATACATTAAATACGAGAATGAAAAAGTACATTTTTTTTCTAAATTTTCTTCTACTTTCATTTAAAGAGAGAAGTGAGCATGATAATCTGAAGACTATGGAAAAGGTAATAAAAAAAATCTCAAATTTGTTATCAACAGGCCATGTAGAGAATAAAGGTATGAAATCTTGTTTGAGAAAGAAAAGAGACATATTGAATCTAGCAGTAAAAAGTGGAAAATCCAGGTTGTTTAAACAGTCTTGAAAGAGTAGCCAAAGTGAAAATTGGAGCAGAAATAAAAACCATACATCTAGATAAGAGAATCAGCCCCAATATGGAGCTAAACAAGAGGAAGCCCCAATATGGAGCTAAACAAGTGGAAGCCCCAATATGGAGCTAAACGGGTGGAAGCCCCAATATGGAGCTAAACAAGTGGAAAATATCAACATTGCAGCTAAAAAGAGTTGCAAGAAAAGGATGCCAACTCTTTTCCATCTAAGCTGAGAATCATTCATTAACTAAAACAAACAAATTTGTAGATGAGTTGGAAGTCATTCAAGTATATTCAGATGTGTTTCCAGACGACATTCTAGGTCTGCTGCCAAAAAGGGAGATAGATTTCTCTATAGAGTTAGTATTGAATGCTCCTTATCGGATGAGTGTATTAGAGCTGATGGAATTAAAAATGCATTCGTAGGAATTTCTTATTAAAGGATGTATACAACCTAGTGTGTCATTGTGGGGTGCACTAGTTTTTTTGTTAAGAAAATAAATGAAACTTTTAGACTGTGCATTGATTACCACCAATTGAATAAGTTGACCATTAAAAATAAATTTCCTCTTCCAAGCATCGATGATTTGTTTGATAAAGTTAAAGGAGCGACATTGATTTCGAAAATAGACCTCATATCTACTTACCACTTGTTGAGGATTAAGGAGGACGACATACCAAAGACAACTCTTTGAACAAGATATGAGCATTAGGAATTTATAGTATTACCCTATGGACTTACAAATGCACCTGCTACCTTCATTTGTTTGAGGAAATTTGTCTCCTGTAATTTTTAGTTATGTTTGTACTGATCTTAAGAGACTATATATTAATATATTACAAGACATTGGAGGAGCACAAACAAGACTCGAAAATAGTGTTACATACCCTATGTGACTACCACTTATATGCCAAATTTAGAAAAGGCTAATTTTACCAATACAAGGTACAATATATTAGTCATGTGATATCCAAAGAGGGCATAGTTGTGGACCCAGAGAAAGAGAGAGCCATACTTGATTAGCCAGTCTCGAAGGACATGGTAGACATAAGGTCATTTATTGGAATTATTGGGTATTACGCCAAATTTATAGAAAATTTTTCAAGAACAACAAATCCCATAACTTCCTTACAAAAGAAGGGAGTTAAGTTTGAATGGACACAAATGTGCCAAGAAAATTTCGAAAAAGTAAAACATCTATTGACAATACCACTCGTGTTAAAGTTAGTAGATCTGGATAAATAATTTTTTGTGTGTACCGATGCTTTCTTGGAGGTTCTTTGAGGAGTATTAATGAAATAAGGACACACAATGGCTTATGAATTTCAAAAATTAAAGGAACATGAAAAACATTCTGTGGTTTACGACTTGGAGTTGGCAGCGATTATTCACGCCCTTAAGATGTGGAGACATTACCTAATTGGTAAGAAATTAACTCTAGTTATAGATCAAATAAGTATAAATATTTTTTTAGTGAATATAACATGAATTCACAAGCTAGGTGTATGGCATTTCTAAGAAAATATGATTTTGACATAAAACATATAACAGGGAAGGAGAAACAAGTGGTAGATTTGTTGATTCAGCTTTGAAAACAATTGTGTGAGATAACAATGAGTAAAGTTGAAACATATTTTGCTGAACAATTAAAAACGAAACATTAAATGGTGAGAATTATAGTCTGATTTGTGATAGTTCGAGAAGTGGAACTGCATAAAGAACACAACTGGAATATAAAATAAATGAAGATGGATTTTTGGTATATAAAGAAAGACTTTATATTCTAAATGGAGATGAAATAAAAATATTAATCTTGACTCTATATCACAAAAAACCATAAGAAACACATCCAAAATATTAGAAAATGATTTCTATAATTTGCACTAAAAAATGAATTTTTCTAGCCAAGAATGAAGGGAGATATTGTAGAATACTTGGCAAAGTGCTAGGAATGTCAGTTGGTGAAGGGAGAGCATGAACATCCAACATGATTGCAGAATAGAAGTGGGAGGTAATATGACTAGATTTTATAATTGGATTACCCAAAACTATTGAAATATGTTGTCATTAATGGTAAAGGCAATGGAAAAGGTGATAATGGAAAAGAAAATGCAAAGGAAAAGGAAAAGGAAAGGTAACTGCATTGGTAAATATGTTTCCATTGGTGGCCAATGTAAATAATGATGGCAAAGGAAATAATAGAGGTGGAAGAGGAAAAAGCAAAGGAAATGAAATGGGTGGCATGGGCAAAGAAAAGGCCAAAGATGCTAGCCAAAAGGTGCATAGGATTTGGAGCCAATTCTAGAGAAACATATCATCTCAAGAGTAGATGATAACCACTCTCATGGATAGAGATCTGAAAGTTATTTCTAGTGGTATACAAAAGTTTAAAAATGGACTCCTAGATTGTGAGATAGAGCTTTGTGACCCCAAGGCCTTCATAGCAGAGTTAAAGGTGGTTGGATGAGTCTTTGGCATGTAGCCAAAGTTTTCTTAAGGGTCAAAACTAATAGAAACTCTAGCAAAGCCTCTACGCAAAACTCTGGGAAAATGTGGAAGACAAAATCACAATAGAAAGTGTTTTCGTTAGAGCATTTGACAGTGGGTGGAACCCACCCGATGGTGGTACCCCGATGGGTGCACCCTGGAGCTTTCAAATGTGGAATAAGTGAAAAGCACTTGTATGCATTGAGTGGGTGAAGCCCACCCAACCGTGATAGCATGGAGGCATAACCTCGATGGATTAGATTTACTACCCAAACAAAAGTGTCGAGCTATTGATGTCAGGACATGACAATAGTAAACTGACCAATGGGAAGCATGTGGAGGTCCCCACTCCAACAGCTCAGCATGGCACAAGCAAGCTCGAAAAGGAATTCCCAAAGATTTGTTCAGATAGAACAAAAGAAAGTGCATGGAGGTAAGTGTCAGGCCATGTGGCATCTTTCTGACAACACCTTAGACGACCCTATAGACATGATTAGTGATCACAGGAGCTAGTTTCCCACACTATCGATTGCGTAGATCAATGATGAAGAATCACTTTGGAACCTCTCCTCCAAAAATCACAAACCACATAGGAGTGGTGTCAAGACCGGTTTCTTGGACTCGGTGGTTTTCCAATTTAACGAAGAAAAAGGTTACAAAATAAGCCTCGAAGGACCTTTCTCTCTCCTCCATGACAGGGACAGGTGGCAATAGGTGATTAGCCGAAATGGTAGCAAATGGTGATGTCATCATGTCCAATCAGTGATGAACATGTGGAAGGTATATTTGGAATTTTTGGCACCCTAATGGGCCATATCTTAGTGACATGTGTCACCAATCATTGGTCGACACGTGGTAGGTGTGATCAGGGAAAATTTTAAGAACCCCCCCTAAATTTATAAGTATAATAAATGGGCGAATCTCCATGGTATATAGGAAAAATGGAAGGCGAATTTATCAATAATATAAATATTATATATAAATTTTGGGCGAATCTCTCATAGGCATGGCCAATATTTTACTCAATTATAAAATCTGTAAGATCTCGGTATTACATGGGTTTCATAAACCTGGAGCATAAAAATTACTATTAGTAATTTATAAAAATTAATAAAATTAATAGTTGATTTTTATTTTATTTTTTATTTTAACCAAGCTAAAATGTTTAAGATACATTAAATTACAACATCCATTTTTACTCTTGATCCACGCCCCGAGAGGGATCAAATATTTTTTCACTCTATGCTAGTTTGCATATCATGATATTTGATTCCTCTCGGGGGTTAGTAGATCTAGAGTAAAGATGGACCTATGTTGGTTTGATTCCCCCATTTAAATAGGCTACATTCCAGGTGAATACCATGGGTCAATACCATGTGCCATTTTGGTGAATACCACGGGTCAATACCATGTGCCATTTTTATTTTTATTAATACTAATATTAGGGTTAATAATGTTTTTTTCCATGGTATTAATAACAATCTAGTCCATGGTATTTGTCCCATAGTATTTTGCCCATAGGTTTCACCTAAATATAATGCATTTTGAGTGCTCATAAATATAAGGTGACTTATGGAGTAAATATAAAAAAATGTTTCATTTGTTTACCACACCGCTCGTTTATTTACATTTTTATTAATTTACCATACCTCTTTTACAAATATGGTATTTGGCCCATAGGATTCACTTAAATAAAACCTCTTTCTTGAGCCTTCATATATAGAACGAGGGTTAAGGACTAAATATAAAAAGAGGTTTTATTTATTTACCATACGTCTAGTTTATTTATATTTTTATTTATTTACCATACCTTTTGAGTAAGTATAAAAAGACGTTTTATTTATTACCATACCTCCACTTTACTTATATTTTTATTTGTTTACATAGACCTCTTTTTATAAATATGGTATTTGGCCATAGAATTCACTTAAATAAAACCTATTCTTGAAAATGGGCGAATGAATTTACTTAAATAAAACCTATGCTTGAAAAGGCGCGAATGGAAGGTTGTACTCCTAATTCAAGGCTAAATTACCTTTTTACCCTCTCCTTAAAATAAGGTGGGCTATTTGAGGTGATTTGTAAAAATGTACTATGATACAAAATATTCGCCCACTAAAAGTTTAAAACCTCTTAATTTCGCCAAAGGGCGAACATTCGCCCCTAAAATTTTCTATGGGTGTGATGTCAACAAGACATCATCCCGCTAGTAGGAGCCCGAAAGGTTTTGGCGCAACACAATACAGAATTAGCAAGATGACTGGGAATCAAGATGATGAGGACTTGACTCATATCGAAGAGATTTTTTACTGGCTCTTGGTGGTGATGGTTGACCCCATGGAGCAACTCATCCCGTAAGGAAGAGACCGACTGGTTGTTAGTGGTGTGCAAGTGAAAGAGTTGAGAAGAAGGCGTGAAGACACATCGAAACTAAGGATAAAGCAACAATGAATGAGGATGAAGCCAGGTGGTCCCCACATGACACATTGACCCGACGAAAAGACATCGATGGGTGAATAAAGACATAAACAAACAAAATGTTGGGATTGGGAGAGCTACGGGCTAAGCGCTTGCACATGGTTTCTATGCAATAGGTAAAACCCTAGGGCACAAAGGTTATAAAGAGAAATGATCTACAAATGTTGTTAGAGTAGCTAAGTGCTAACTCTTGGTCATTTTACATAGAAATGAAACTGATGGTGGGGAGTCGTTAACAAAAAGATTTGGCCCACGAAGGGCTTAAAAGGGAGTAGTGCCTAAAATCCTAGCCAGTGGTCATGGAAACCTAGTTATATGGCGGAAAATAGGTAAAGGGGATAGTGAAAAGGATCTTAAGCCCAGAAACATAGAATTGTTAGTTCTGGTAGTAAATTTGGCACTTAAGCCAAAATTAACTACAGCTAAAATTAATAGAAGCACTACTAAATGCTATAAAATGCCACAATGCTAAAATAGGAAAATAAACTCAATTTAATTGGAAGAAAAGGATGATCGGGATTAGATAAATTGGTGAACACAGTTATAGGGATGAAATTAATAGGAAAAAGGAAAAAAATAGGGATGCAGGTAGAAATCAAAGGAAATAAAGAGAAGCCAAAAAATATCAAATCAAATTCTTTATAATTAGGCTTGAAAAAACAATTTTGTGAGTGTGCAGAGCAGTGTGTGGATGAGAGTTTTTGATGCAACATGATGCATAATAATCTCAATATGCATCAAAGGTGAATCAAAGAGCAACCTTGGTGTCTCAAAGGTGTTTGAGAAGGAAAATAGTGTATTAATGATTGATGTTGCAGGTGTTAATGATTAAGAAATATAAAAATTTTGAAAGTAGAGAAGGCCTATTGATTTGAGTTTGAAAATAGATGAAAGATGGATTAACAAGACTGGAAAACGGTAGGTTGTAGATCAGGGGTAGTAGCTCCTTCTAGTGGGTGCTAGTAAATGAGCAAGGTTAAGAGTCACTTTTAGTAAAGACTGATAAATGAGTAGGGGCAAGAGTCCCTTCTAGTGAGTACTAGTAAACGAGTAGGGGTAGAAGTCTCTTTCAGTGGTAGATAATAAACGAGCAGGGATACAAGTTTGTTTCAGTAGCAGTGGATAAAACTACAAGTACTATCTTGTGATTCCATGATGTAATCAAGTTTAATCTTGTAATAAAAATATGTCTAGTGTCTTGTTTATATTTTGCTCATGTGCTTGATGTTTATGATGTGAAGTTCTACATGATTGTAACAAACCTGGTCAAAAAATACATGTAATAAAGTTAATAAAGGAAAAATAATAACCAAGGTCATGGGACATGTATTCTAAGCTCAATGTTGGGCAAAATGTCCTATTTTGGGCATTCATTTGTTTTATTATGGCTAATGAAATTGGCAAAGGAAATGACAAAGGATTTGGAAAGGAAAGGTGGCATTAATTGGAATTTTATTTATAAAAATAATGGAAATTAGGAGAAAATGAAGGTGAAAGGTACAGGTTGCATGTGAGGGGGGAATGAAGGAAAATAATAAAAAATGAAAAACATAAAGGCATCATTAATAAAAAGGATTCTGAGGATCAGTTCAAAACCTTTTTTGTAGTTCAATTTTGGAGCTCTCACTCTATTATCTCTCTCTCATAATCTTGGCCACTTAGAGAATCCTTGGAGCACTCTAGCTTTGGAGGAAGGAAGGCAAAGGAAGGAAAAGAAAGAAAAGGGAAGAAAAGATCAAGCAAGAAAGAGCGAGATCAAGCGGTTACAGTGGGATTATTTGCAGGTATCAAGTTTTTTGTATGATTTCCTTTCTAGTTTTGGCATGCATGGTACATGCATGTGTTTGTTTGGTTCTCTTGCTATAGTTGGCATGGGTTTTTCTAGGTCTGACAGTGGTTTTTAGACTTTCTTTGGCATTTCCAAATAGCCATGGTGTGATGGGGCTCTCTTGTTTTGGTTGACCTAGATTTCCAGATGGTTTTTCGAAAATAAGTGGGGTGGTCTCAGGGAGGAAACAAAAGGCCTAGGAATCACAGGTCTGATGAAGGTGGGATTGTGGTAAATCCTAATTGTGTATTCCCTCATTATGCCTAGGAATCCTCAACTGATGAATGACATGATATAAGGTAAATCCTAGAGGGTTGAGCCTTATTGGGCCTAGGGATCCTTGACCGGTGAATGACACGATATACGGTAAAGCCTAGAGGTAGAGATAGAGAAATTCCACATGGTTTAGGTGGAGAGATTCAAAGGCATCCATGCTTGTTTAGGTCCTAGTGATCTGGTGGGATTGCGATAAATCCTAGTTATATTGATGAGGGTTTCGGGCCTAGGAATTGCATAGTGGATATATGGTAAAGACTGAGGAAACAATGATTTGTTTTGTTGTCAGTCTGACATTCATGTTCGGAATATGGCACAGGGGTGATTGAGTGAAATAAAGATTTGGTTCATCCCAATGTATGGTCAAGTGGTAAGTGGAAGTCCTTGGCTTTGTTGGATTTTACATATATTAATAAGAGATATTTTACTCTTATGTTTTACATGTAAATGTACTGGTTAATATGTGCATTTTATGCATGTTTCTCTTTTTATTCTATTGGATATATGTTAGTTATAGGCATGGTTTAATGACAGACCTTAGTTATGGATTTCATCATGTTTGGATTAGTAAATGAATTAATAATTAATATATGACCTAATAGATGATATTGTAGCTATTGTGATAATGCATCAATCCTTCTTGAAGATTGTTAGATAAGTATGAGGCCCCTATGCTCATATATGTGGTTATGACCTTGTTGACGGTGTTGGACCTACCAACATTCAAGGGATCTCCCTGGTATGAAAGTTCCAACTAGACCTCAAACTGTTTGGCATAGGAGTCCCATCTAGTATGATGGCCCAATTGACATTATCTTAAAGATATGCCTTAGCTCTTGCTTGGCAGCACATGAGAGTGGTATACTTAGTCTTCGAACAACGAGATTCGAGTGCCTAGTGAGTTCTTAGTGTAACTTGTGTCTAAGTTCTTTCATTGTAGATGGAGAGGATGAGAGTGAGTCTTAGGTTGAATGTGAATAGTCCCAACTTAGTTAGAGACACACAACACAACAGGGTCTGCACAGCTTCCGGCGGAGTAGTCAACACAGATGCGATAGTCACATGCACAAAGGTGAATAGATAGCACATACAACACCAAGTGGAGTAGTCCATATGAGTGTGATGATCGTTATAACAAGTTTACAAGAATGAGTCTCTCTAGTGTCTGAAAGAGTAGTCCACATGGGTAAGACAATGATAAGAACTGGTAAAACTCATTTCCAACAACATATGCACTAAAGCAACTGAAATAGTTCAATTATCTTAGTACAAGCTAAAAAAACATGCATTACAAGCGTCCAAAGTATAATCTTACAAAAAAGCACAATACAGGTGTGAAAACGTGTTGGCCTGTGATAGGCTTCTGAATTAAGCAAAAGTTCCAAGAAACATTCGTACACCATACATCACTAATCCTAATAGTGGAGAGTTGGAGCCACTGCTCGCTCCTCAAAGAAAATATTATATACTCTCAAGGCTATGTGGGAGGAACCAAGGTGAAAAGTCGTTAGCATGTACAAATGAGGGGTATATATAGCCAAGGGTGAACTTGACCCTTGTGACACTTCAACTTCCCTCATGATTGTTTGACTTACATGACTCTTCAACTTTGTATGTGGATCTCTTAGACTTTCGCATTACATTAAATTGAATACAACAGTATGGACCACAATAGCGATGTGGTTGAGACGAATCATGACATGAGTCGACATGACATTGTTGGTATGATCATGCTGATGGTGATGTCCATGTCAAGCTGCAGTGTTTCTGAATGAGGAGTGTGCTCTTGGTGTATCATAACTTAACCTCTACATGACAAGGTGTGTAGAGTCTTCGATGGTCTTGGATTTTGCTTGATGTTGCATGTGCATATATGCCCTTCGCTGGTACTTGGGATGCTTCATGTGTTCATCTGTTCACTGGTAGAGGTCATTGAGAGGCTGGGTTGAGTAGTCCGGGACAACATTGACATTTTTCGGGATCTGGCTCAGCTGGGAGGAAGAACTACACAATTTTTCCAAGGAAGGAAGTGTGGGAAGCATGGGGCACTTGAAGCAAAAGCTACGCAAATTTTTAGAGGAGGAGAGGAACGCGTTGCGCGAGCTTGCTAGCCAAAACTACATAGATTTGGGAGGCATTCATGCAAGACATGCCCCTGTAGTTTTTGGGTTGAGTAGGGTATCAGGCAGTAGATTGAAAGTCCAAGAAAACTGTGTAATTTTCAAGAGGAGCAGCAGGCCGTCCAACAGTGGGACTCACTGACAAAACTGTGCAATTTTCAGAGATAGTGCAGTGACAGACAATGGGTGCCTATCCCTCATGTTTGCACAATTTCTTTAGTCAGTGGAGGTAGGCATGCTGACAACTTCTCCATAATTTTTGGGAGGAGTGAAGCCTGAGGTCACTGCCCTGTTAAATTCTCCAGTTGACCAGTAGGAGGCTTGATGGACAAGCTTGTGGGAAGCATAGATTGAGATAGCTTCTTGGACAACTTCTGCACTATTATGGGTGATAGTAAGCCAGGTTGATTCTAGGATTGCACAGTGCAAGCTTCCTAGAGGTAGCCTAAATTTATACGCAATTATGGGATATAGTGCTTGGTCAATGAGGGATGAGATTACACAGTGCAGCTCAGTGGAAGTCCTGCTAATGGAGGGTGGTCATGTCAGTAGATCTTTGGCAAAATGGTTAAGTGTATGAGCGAGTGACTTGTGTATGCATGACCATGCGAACACACACTCAACATGACTCGACAACAAGACACCTCAGACCAACAAGAAAATATGCTCAGTGTGACTGACTGAAGGGTGCAAGCGACAAGTGTGACACTTGAGATAGATCATCAGATGAATGTGACGAAACTTGCACGACATTGCATACAACTCCGTTTGTAAGTGAGAAAGATGCTTACCTAGTGAACGGAACTTGTACACACAAAGATAGACCTTTAACATAGCTATAACAAGATCGCAAGCCTGACATTACCACCATCATGCTAAAAGATGACCAGTGAACGACCAAGCAAAGAGGGTGTAAATAATTGACACAAGGTCATGGGATGATCCTGAGCATTTGCAAACATCAAGGATAAAACCAAGGAAGGCTCCAAAATTAGATGCAAACCAAAATTTTGGAGGGTGTTGCAACCACTACAACACTTGGCAACACACTGGTTGAATACTAGTTTTTCTGTTTTGGTTCATTGATAGCACAAGACGTTGGTCCATTAGGGAGTATTGAATCATTGTGCGGGTTACTTCAGTTTCCCCACTTACTGATCTAGGTGGATGTTGGTGGCCATCAACCTATCCCACTTGGACTCCCACCACTCTCTTTTAGTTTTTCAGTTTCCTTAATTGTAGCATAGTTTACTATTTTTGGTAGTTTTTCGGGTCCTGAACTTTCAGAGTCATTTTCAAGCCCTAAATGATAGTTTTTTGGAAAATGCCTTCAATGTTTCTAATAGAAATTAGAACAGTAGCTATAGTCCTTGGCGATATCTTTCCACTGAAGTATCATACACATCAAATAGAGATAATATGACCAAGTTATGACCCCGAGAAGTTGGCTGCCCAACTAATCCTAACGGGGTCCATAAACTCTTAGTGTTACCTCTCCTCAGGTTAGGGTTTTATCTTATTTTTCAATAATAAAAAGGCCCTTGAGCCTCATTTTAACTCATTTCAGAGGCATTTCACCGCCACATCTCTTCTCAGAGACAAGCTATCATCGCCCAAGCTAGTCTTATTTCCATCCTGTTTGTAAGCATATTTAGTATTTGATATTAATGAAATGAAGTGTTATGTCTGCCGCATCTATGTATTTATCATTACATCTATAATTGTTTGCATTCCTATTTAAATTCAGATCATTTACCCCATGGACATACATGCTTTAGCTTTTGCCAACTCAGTCAAACACAACAACAAGATTCAACTTGATCGAAGTGTTTTGAAATTGGAAAGGGTAGTTTGGCTCATGAGTTTAAAATTTTCAGAGTACAAGTTTTCATCTCTAGTGTTGCTTCGCTGCCAGTAGGCTTGGGTAGTACCCCAACATAGTCACGCAGGAACACACACATTGCTCCAATGACATCGAGCCTAATCAGTACCCCGGTGGAGTTGCATGCTTCACCTCTCTATGCAAGAAGCCTTTCTCTTCTTTCACATTTTTTATTTTGAAAAGAGGATTGTGCATAGGAACTTATTTATTTTTGGGGCGAAAGATGGATCCCAAATTATTGAGAGCAGAAGAGGTTATTCATTCAAAGAATCATGTAAGATCTCTGATTTAGGTTTGCTCGTTTATATTTCCCCCTTCTTCGTTTCTACTAGTTTGATGAGATTGAACACACAAAGTAGATGATTGAGTACAAGCACAGGGTTTCCTAGTGTGGACACAGGTTCATGGTTGGACCCAAGCTCCCCTTATAGACAACTCCTATTTTTTGTCAAGACTTCATCAGCCAAAGTTTATAACCAAGAAAAGAGAAGATAGACACAGGACTGGCCTGTCACAAGACTCTTTGGATCTCAACCCCATACTCATTCAAAATCCAGAACTCATTAGAGTGAAAAACTTATTGGAAAAAGTAAAAATGGCACTATATTAAGAAAAAAAAACAAAACGAAGCAAAAATATCAAAGCAACATGAAAAGACATTAAGCAGTAAACAAACTATGTACATAGTGCGGTGCACGGCCTCGACTTACTAAAAATAATACTTTAAGTCTTGGCCATTGACAAGAAGGTTGTCAATCATCCCGTTAAGTGATTGTAGATGGTACATGAGTGGGCGAAGATTTTTATGGACAATGTCAATCTATCAGGTTTCGATACTAGAACCTGGTTGTATCCCAAAGAAACATCGAGAAAAGAAAACATTCCTACTCCAAATACTATTTGTAAAATATGTTCCCTTGATGGCACGGGACAGTTGTTTTTGTCTGAGGTAGGATTCCAGTTTCAGAAATAAATGCATAAGCGTAGCTCCCCAGATTTCTTACGTACAGGAACTAAGTTACAAACCCATGTAAAATTATGAACTCTGTAAGTGATCCGAGCATCCAACAACTTAGTCCGTTTCTTTTGTATGAGGGGTTCAAGTGGTGGATGTACTTTTCTCAGTTTTTGCTGAAATGACTTGACCCCTTCTTTGATCAAAATCACATGTTGGATTATTCACGCATTGTATGCCTTCATATCATCATATGCCCACATGAACACATCTTGGTACTATTTGAACAAGTATACAAAAGCTTGGTGCTCCTGTGTTGTGCAACAAGTATCGAGATTGATGAACTCCAGATCTTGTTCTGTTCCCAAGTTGATCTATTCGTGCCTCATGGTGGAACTATGGGTTTTGTTGTTCCTTGGCCCTTGGAATTTATCATGCAATTCATAGAGATTTTCGAGAGATACCACATCCTTGGGGATGAGATTTCCTTTCTTGTCATCAACTGTGTCTTGCAGAGACTCCTCGTGCTCATCTTTGTTAATCACTGCATTGTTGAAGACATCAACATTGGCCATGAAGTGCAGTATCTATTGATCATTGTTAGAAATGCATAAATTAGTTATGTTATCAGGGATAGAAAGCCTATACAAAATTTCAACAGTAAACCTATCCCCACGTGGTGTCATCCTAGTAGCCGCGTTATTTAAGGCATCGACAGTTGCATTACACATTCTTGGCACATCAATGATATTGAAAGCTTAGAAGTTAGAGATCAATCACCATACCTCTTGTTGATAAATTGTGAGATGAGGTGACAAATAGTGTATGGTGTTACGTACTTGTTGTACCACGATTTCCGAATCACCTACCACTTTGATCGTAGAAGCATTGAGGCTAATGACTTTATGCAAGTCCAATACGAGTGCTTCGTATTCAGCAGTGTTGTTCATGCACTTGAAATCCAATCAGCTTGAGATCAAGTGTTTCCTGTGATTTGTGTCAATCAAAACACACCTGGCTCCAAAGCTATCTTGTGTCTTTGATCCATCAAAATACATGGTCGAAAACTCGTCTATACACAGACTGCTTGATGTGCTAGTACTACTACTGCTACTGCTACTAGTGTTACAATGTACTTTACATGTTTCATTACCATCAGTCGGGCAAGGAAGGAGACTCAATTGTGTGTCTAGTGGGGTTGAAGCTGGCTGTGCTAGATAACACGCCACCTGTGTTTCCAAGAGTCAGTTTTCGAACATGAGTTCCGTGAAAGCCAACAGTTCGTTCTCACCATTGATGGGAGTGACATTATGTTTCATGTTTCTCTTAGATAACACCTGAATCTGATTGCTTTTCCCTAGTATGAAAGCCATAAGTGTGACTAGTTTGTGGTGAAGTATTCATTCAACTTGTTAGAGCAGTCTCTATTAAGCAATAAGCCATACACTTCTGTTATGTCCATAATGACGATGTTGATGCATTGGTGAACATGAACATCATGAGATGATCGGATGATCACATCCTGAATTTCACCAATGGTTGATATGTGTGTTCAATTAAGTTGGATGATCTGCGTAAATGTCTTGCTTCATTATGCATTGATTGTCCTAGAAATGGAGAGTGGCATGACGTTAGCTGATGCACTAGAGTTAACCAAACAATTGTGAACATTGTAGTTACAAATTTCAAAGGAGAGCAAGAATGGAGGGAAAACAGAGTTTTCTTCTTCCATTTGGAGTGTGTTGAGAAAAGTAGTGAGTGAACCAGGAGATGTGCTTGCTCCATTGCTGTTAGAGGTTGTACTATTTGCCGATGTTTCCCCCAATGCATGTAGTAGAATATCATTCTCACCCATGAGCTTAGATAACTTGAACAAAGAGATGTTTGCACGAGTTTTCTTCATATCTTCCACAATATTGTAGTCAAGAGTAGGTAAATTCACCGAGGTGTTTGGGGTTATACTTGTGTTTGTACTATCCTGCAAAGGGTCCAAAAGTTTACTACTCATGGATGTACTCTTGTTTGTAACTGTGTTCCTAGGCTTGCTTTGGGATTTATACTTTGGGAAGGTTGGTGGATCAACCTTCCTCATTATTAGTTTGATCTTTTCTTGCGTCTCATCAACAGTAAGAGGAGAAACTTGACTTCTGAGATTGTGTTGACCATTTTTCTTTGGGGGTTGCTTCTTGGTGTTCATTTTTTGTGTTGCGTGAAAGAATTGATACATGTCGATCCCTTGCCTTGTACTTGGTGCCTCATCAAATGCAACATCTTCGTCATCATCTTCGTCTTTTGGTTGACACTGCGCATTGTTTACCACATTTGTCATGATGTTGAACACCGAGTCCACAATTTATTTCCATTCTGAACAAGTCCCTTCCTAGTGACGGTGTTTATGGAATGAAAAAAAAATGGGGTTCACAAATATTTCCATCTAGAACACTCAGTTGGAGCTCTGCATAGTTTTAACTGGGAAGATGTTGCTTCCTAATGACATGCTCCTCTTCTGTTGTCTGGGAGGTCGACTGCTAGCTTATGTCTTGATTGTTCGTTGCTTTAGCTCAGACACCTCTATTGTCAAGTTCTTGACAAGACGAGTAAGGTTTTCGATGTCACTTGCTTCCTTGTCTTTCCCCTTAGTCGTAGTAGCTTGGGGCTTTATGCTCGCATTACTGGAGTATTTTGTTGGTTTTTCATCCTTGATGACTCCAATTGAGCGTAGGTCCTTTTCCACAACGATCACCTCTTCATAAATTTCAAGTAATGTTAGTTTCGTAGCTCACTTGACGAACTTCACAATACTGGTTGGTAGTGCAGATGCGTAATAGTTGACAATGATGGAGTCATGAGGTTTTGTGTTTGCTAAAAAATTGTTCAATGTGTGTAAAAACCTCTAATTAAAATCTCTCACTTTCTCTTTCGACTCCATATTGAGTTTGCGTAACTCTTTCAGCAACATGGCAAGGTTCTTGTCATGAACAATATTTTCCAAAAATAATCTTTTGAACATACCTGAGTTCTGGATGGAGTTGATAGGAAGGTTGTGATACCATTCCGTTGCTTGGCCATCCAAGGTACATGGAAACAATCTACATGCAACATTGTCATATCATACGTTGAGTGTCTACAGTTGTATGTAGAAGTTGTCCAAGTGGTCTTCTACCTTCATTGTTCTGTCAAGGTCATACTTTGTCAACATCCTCTCTGAATGCTTTGGCATCTTGTGCAAATCACCCAAGAGAGCCAATGGTCACTAAGTCATCCATTCCAAGTTTTGGTCAGCCATATCTTCTTCTTCTTCTTCCTCCTCCTCTTCATCAGAATCTGATGGTTCCTCCTCTGATTTAGTTGCCTCGTCTCTGCCTCGACCTTGTTCACTTCCTTGCCCTCTACCTCCTGTATCAGAGTTCGAGCCCAAGACCATGAGGGTGTCATGTTCTCCCTGTCAAAACATTATAGGTTCATCTTCATTCTAAACAACTTCTGCCAAACGTTTGAGAGTGGAAAGAACTTCCTCTTCCATTGATGAGACAAAAGATCATGTGGGAGTGGTCTTTGGATTCTTTGATGTGTATGGAAGATCTTGTATTCCTAGGATGAATCTAATTGCTTTAGAAAATTGACGGGTGATGGGACGGATAGAGTGGAGGTGCTGATATGAAATTTCATGTTCACGTCTTAGAAATAGGGAGAAAAGGAAGGTGAAAGGTCACAGGCTGCATGCGAGGAGGAAAATGAAGGAAAATAATTGAAAATGAAAAAAATAAAGGCCTCATTAATAAAAAGGATCCCGAGGATCAGTTCAAAACCTTTTTTGTCAGTTCAATTTTGGAGCTCTCACTCTATTCTCTCTCTCTCTCTCATACTCTTGGACACTTAGAGCATCCTTGAAGAACTCTAACATTGGAGGAAGGAAGGCAAAGGAAGGACGCGAAGTCAAAGGGAAGAAAAGATCAAGCAAGGAAGAGCAGGATCAAGCTGTTACAGTAGGATTACTTGCAGGTATCAAGTTTTATGTATGATTTCCTTTATAGTTTTGTGTTAAAATTGGAAACTAGGGCCAAACTCCATGTGGGTCATCTTATTTATAGCAGTTGATATTTTTCTTGGATCCCTCTCATCGAGAGGTGTAGGATTGATCTAAAGATCATTCGATTTAGATAGGTATTCATGGAGTTATGAATTTATTTGCATTATAAGACAATTCATCAAGGTCGGCCAGCAACCAAATAAACCCCACATGTGCTCAACGTTTTATTATAAATAGAGGTGGCCCTCAAGTCATTTCAACACACTTGGGATCTCTTCCTCTCTCTACTTGTCTTTGGGTTTTAGTAGGAGGAGATATCCTAAGGAATAAAGTTGCCCTGATCTAGAGGGCAGAAAGCTGGAACTGCTGGAAAATTTGAAACTACCAGAAAAGCTGGAATTGCCAGAAAAGCTAGAATTACTAGAAAATCTGGAACTGCCAGAAAAGCTAGAAAAGCTAGAACTGCCAGAAAAGACGGAACTGTCAGAAAAGATGGAATTGCCAAAAAAGTTGGAAAAGCTGGAAAAGTCGGAAAATCCGGAACTACCGGAAAAGCCAGAAAAGCTAGAAATGCTGGAATTACTAGAAAAGCTTAAAAATCTAGAAAAGTTGGAAATGTTGGAAAAGCCGGAATTGCCAGAAAATCTGGAACTGTCGAAAAAGTCGGAAATGCCGAAAATTCAAGAAAAGCCAGAACTGCCAAAAAAGTCAGAAAAGCCGGAATAGCCGGAAAAGACGGGAAAGCCAGAAATGCCGGAAATTCCGGAAAATCCAAAAAGCCAGAAAAGCTGGAAATCTCAGAAATACTGGAAAAGCCAGAACTGCCAGAAAAGCTGGAAAATTCGGAAATGTCGGAATTGTCGGAAAAGCCGGAACTGCCGAAAAAGCTGGAACTGCCGGAAGATCTAGAACTATCAAGACTGTCGGAACTGCCGAGAACAACTGGAACTGCCGGAACTACTGGGAACAGTCGAAACTGCCAGAACTGCTGAAACAGCTAGAGCATCTATCTCTGAAGGAGAGCAACATGCAAGGGACAACTAACTAACATTGGGACAGTTGTATGGTACTTAGTAGCAAATACACCAAGCATGCAATGTTACATCTAGCATGCAAGGGACAACCAGCATGCAACAACAAGCATGCTAAGGACAACAAGCATGCTAGGGACAACAAGAAAGCAAGGGACAATAAGCAAGCAAGGTGCAGCCAACACATAGGACAGGATGGCAACATGGTGTAGCAATGGCACATATTGCAGTACATTAATGGGTACAATCATGATTAATGAAGCGTGATGAGATGCAACATAGTGATAATGGGTGCAACATGGTGTAGCGTGGTGAGGTGTAGAATGATGATGAAATGCAGCACAATGATATGTGAAGGAGTCACCTTGGAGAAGTAGTTGAAGCAACATGTCTTCAACTGATCTCATGTATCATCTTCTTAGAGATGATCTATGCTCTTATCTAGATAAGTCAAAGTGTTGACTTCTGTAAACATACTATCTCTCTCTCTCTCTCTCTGTTGAACTATTGAAGAACATATAAGAAGAATTGATCAAGGGTTTCCCCACATTGGGGTTTGTCCCTAGCTAGCACTACATCTTGTGTCCTCTTGTCTTGGCTTGTATTCTGTGATTTATGTTTATGTTTTATCTGCAGTTTACTTTAATGATGACATGATTGCTAATCTGGAAAAGATATGAAGCTAACTGTGAAAATTAAAATAAATTTCTCTAAGCATAGAACATACCTAAAATTAACATGGTATTAGAGCTGAGGTGAAGACAATGCCCAAGCAAGAGTGAAAGAGCAATCACCGAAGAAAGTTGGGAAAGGACAAAAGGATCAATGGATTCCTCATCCCTCTTCATATTCACTAAGGGTGAAGTCAAAGCAGAGAATGTTATCAAAATGGCGTACTGGAATATGGCCTACCTAAATATCACTTCATTGGAAGACTAGATCTCAGAGTGGAAGGAAAGGTAGATAACTAGTTCGGCCATTATGTGTAGGAGTGTCTGAATGGTAGGGACACATCACTTGATGATGATAACAATCATTCCAGGGACATCTTCAATGATCAAAGGAATGACAGGTAATGCAGGTCATCAAGGAAAGGGCAGACTCTTCACAGAAAGCAAGGAACCCCAGGTATGAAGAATCAAATGTTGTTTTTGATAAGATAAAGAAGCATTATCTTGTATTGGGCCTCTCCTTCAGATTATTTGGGAATCTGGCTTATAGATTGTATTTCTTCAAGGCACTTCATCGGATAGATGGGTGCACTCTCTAATTTGGTAGAGATGGAAACAATTGTGGGATTATACTTGGATCCGATGCCACCTATCCTAGAAATGGTGTAGGGAATGTTAACTCTCAATTGAATAAGGGTAACTCGATTCATTTACAGAATCTCTTTTATGTACCTGATTACAACAAGAACCTGGTGTCGATCTCAGAAATAGAAGTCTAAGGTTGCAGGGTGGCATTCATCGATGGAAAGGTATGTGTTAAAAAATATAATTTTCAAAGAAGCTTTTTCTCATGGGTTTAGGGTTGGCAATTTGTATCAAGTTGCAGGATGGTCCATTGGGGATCATGTCAAATGACATATCACATCTATAACACCGGAGGTCTACCTATGGGGCCTTACCTGATGTGAGTCAAATGGTGATAGCAATGTCTGAAAATTCAAGTAGAGCATCAAGGTACATGTCTGAGATGTACCGAAGGAAAATCTTATAAGGGGACCATTCCCCTCATGTAGCAGGTTCACAGGTTTGGAACAACCCGAGGAGTTTGAGACTCATGATCAGGAATCTCATGTATATAGGTGGAAGAAATCCCTCTATGGCTTGAAGCAAAACACCTCGGGCATAGTATGAGAGGATTGATAACTGTCAGATGAAGCTGAGATTCACTAGGAGTGAAACTGATCCAAAACATTACCCGAAGGTTGTGGATTATAGAAATCTCATACCAAGACCTTATGAGGACAACCTATTTTTGACAGGTACTGACCTTCTCATTTGTAGAAGTAAGAGGAGTTGGATTCTAGATGCGGAATGATAAACTACAAGCCCATGACTACCTCGAGGATCTTAACTTTCAGAAGTTATATGGTAGTGATGTCAGACTAGATCTGGGAAATGCCTCTGAGTTTCATAAAATCATTCACGTTGATGTTCTTAGTGAACTTCTGTCTAGACATATGTTTTGTAGTTAGCATGGTGAGCTCATATTTGGTTGAGCCTCATTAGATTGGTGCCAAGAATCTTCTGAGATATCTTTGGGGCACAATCTCTCATGGATTGAGATACAATGCTGGAAATATGAAACTGCATGATTATTCGAATGATGACTGGGTAGGCAGTGTAGAGGATCACTAGAGCACTTTTAGTGCTAGTTCTCTTTCAATTCTCCTTCGATATCATGGATGAGTAGGAAGCAAAATTTGGTTTCTATAAGCACCGCCGAGATCGAATACATAGCTACGAGTATGATCTTGTGTGAAGCTACATGGTTGTAGAAGCTCTTAAGTGAGCTGTTTGTACACATGATGAATACCATTGTGATTCTCTGTGACAACCAGAAGGGGGATTTGGTTATTGAGGAATCTTGTATTCGATGATTTCTTTAGCAGATAGACATTAGATACTACCTTCTTTGCGATATGGTAAGTCGATGAGCGAGGAGGCTCCATTACATTGAGACTGATGTACAGGTCGCAGACATTTTGTCAAAGCCCCAGGGAAAGGTCAAATCTATGACTTTCCCGAACAACTTGGAGTCGTTGAGAGACCTTCTTATAAGGGTCCTGCATGTTGCACGCATTGAGCTTTAGGAGCTCTTGGGGGCTTGGGGTGCTTACTGGAGAAACATACGACCACAAGGAAACTCACCCTCCCCTGGTGGTGTGCTATGAACAAGATGATTAGTTCTCCTATGGGCCGGGATGATTAGTTCTCCCATGGAAACTGTGGAACAAGATGATTAGTTCTCCTATGGGCCAGGATGATTTGTTCTCCATGGAAACTATGGAGTAGGATGATTAGTTCTCCTATGGTCCAAGATGATTTTTTTTTCGTGGTGACTGTGGAATAGGATGATTAGTTCTCCTGTGGGCCAGGATGATTAGTTCTCTGTGGCATCCATTGACAGGATGATTCATTCTCCTGTGGATAGGAGGATTAGTTCTCTTATCAAGGCATCCTACCCATGCAATTTGGGACTCATGGGAGGTACCTCTCATCTGATCAATGAGTAGGGAAATGAGAATAGGGACCATAGTAGTACTATCGATGGAACAATTGTTGTATCTACCATACTCCCTATGCTAGGATGACCTCCACTGATCTGGGATCAATGAAACTAATCTAGGATTAGTATGAGTGGTTTGAGACACTATCTTATGACATTGATCTGGGATCAATGAAACTGATCTGGGATCAGTATGAGTGGTTTGAGACACTCTCTTATGATATTGATCTGGGATCAATAAAACTAACTTCAGGTCAGTAAGAGTGATGTGACACACTCTCTTCAGATGAAACTCACTTTGGGTCAATAGAGAATGGTATGAGACATTCTCGATCAATTCTTATTCTTCATGGTTTAGCAGAGCAGAGAAAAGCTCAACATATCAAAGCAGAGCAAAGCAGTGCAGGGCACTGATGGCAGAGATAGTACAGACGGACATATGGATCAACGGATGGAGTTCTCCCTAGTTGAGAGGGTGTTAAAATTGGAAACTAGGGCCAAACTCCATGTGGGTCATCTTATTTATGGTAGCTGATGTTTTTCTTGGATCATAATCATCGAGAGGTGTAGGATTGATCTAAATATCATCTGATTCTGATAAGTATTCATGGAGTTATGAATTTACTTATGTTATAAGACAATTCATCAAGGTTGGCCAACAACCAAATAAACCCCACATGTGCTCAACATTTAGTATAAGTAGAGATGGCCTTCAAGTCATTTCAACACACTTGGGATCTCTTCCTCTCTCTACTTTTCCTTGGGTTTTCGTAGGAGGAGAGATCCTAAGGAATAACATTGCCCTAATCTAGAGGGATGAAAGCTAGAACTGCTAGAAAAGCCAGAACTACCGGAAAATCCGGAATTGTCGAAAAAGACGAAACTACTGGAAAAGCTGGAAATGCCGAAAAAGCCTGAAATGTCAGAAAATGCAGAACTTCCAGAAAAGCCGGAAAATCCGAAACTGCCGGAAAAGATGGAACTGCCGGAAAAGATGGAACCCCCGGAAAGGTCGGAAATGCTGGAAAATCCGGAACTTCTAGAAAAGCTGGAAAGGCTGGAAAAGCTGGAAAAGCTAGAACTACTAGAAAAGCCAGAAATGCTAGAAAATACGGAACTACTGGAAAAGCTGGAACAGTTAGAAAACCCAGAAATTACTAGAAAAGTTGGAAATGGAAGAAAAGTTGGCACTGCCAGAAAAGCCGGAAAAGTTGGAATTGTAAGAAAAGCCAAAACTGCCTGAAAAGATGGAATTGTTGGAAAAGATGGAACTACCGGAAAAGCCAAAAAAGATGGAACTACTGAAAAAGTCAGAAAAGCTAGAAAAGCTAGAACTACCAGAAAAGCAAAAAAAAGCCAAAATTGCCAGAAAAGCTAGAAAAGTCGGAAAAGCTGGAAAAGCCAGAAATTTCGGAATTGCCGGAAAAGCTGGAACTACCGAAAAAGTAGGAACTGTCGAGACTGCAGGAACTTCCGGTAACAACCGAAATTGCTAGAACTGCTAGGAATAGCCGGAACTGCCAGAACTACCGGGAGCTGCCAAAACAACACGAGCATCTGTCTTCGAAAGAGGGAAGCATGCAAGGGACAACTAACTAACATTGGGACAGTTGTATGGTACTTAGTAGCAAATACACCAAGCATGAAATGTTATAGCTAGCATGCAAGGGACAACTAGCATGCAACAACAAGCATGCTGAGGACAACAAGCATGCTAGGGACAACAAGAAAGCAAGGGACAACAAGCAAGCAAGGGAAAACAAGCAAGAAAGGTGCAACCAACACATAGGACAGAATGGCAACATGGTGCAACAATGGCACATAATGTAGTATAGTGATGGGTACAGTCATGATTAATGAAGCGTGATGAAATGTAGCATAGTGATAATGGGTGCAAAATGGTGCAGCGTGGTGAGGTGCAACATGATGACGAAATGCAGCATAACGACAGGTCAAGGAGTCACCTTGGAGAATTAGTTGAAGCAACATGTCTTCAACTGATCTCATGTATCATCTTCTTAGAGATGATCTATGCTCTTATCTAGATAAGTCAAAGTGTTGACTTCTATTGTAAACATACTATCTCTCTCTCTCTCTGCTGAACTACTGAAGAACATATATGAAGAATTGATCAAGGGTTTCCCCACATTCAGGTTTGTCACTAGCTAGCACCACATCTTGTGTCCTCTTGTCTTGTCTTGTCTTCCGTGATTTATGTTTATGTTCTATTTGCAGTTTACTTTAATGATGATGTGATTGCTAATCTAGAAAAGATATGAAGCTAATTGTGAAAATCGAAGTAAATTTCTCTAAGCATAGAACATACCTAAAATTAACATTTTGGTATGCATGGTACATGCATGTGTGTATTTGGTTCTCTTCCTATATTTGGCATGAGTTTTTCTAGGTGTGACAACAGTTTTCAGACTTGCCTTGGCATTTCTGGATAGCCATGGTGTGATGGGGATCTCTTGTTTTAGTTGAGCTAGATTTCCAAATGGTTTTTTGAGATTGAGTGGGGTGGTCTCATGGGAGAAACAAAAGGTCTAGGAACTCCTAGTCTAGTGAAGGTGGGATTACGGTAAATCCTAATTCTGTATTCCCTTATTAGGCCTAGTAATCCTTGACCAATGAATGACATGATATAAGGTAAATTAAGCTAGAGGGTGGAGCCTCATTGGGCCTAGGAATCCTCGACTAGTGAATGGTAGGATATATGGTAAAGCCTAGAGGTGGAGATAGATAAATTCCTCGTGGTTTAGGTGGAGAGATTCATAGGCATCCATGCTTCTTTAGGGCCTAGTGATCCAGTGGGATTGTGGTAAATCTTGGTTATATTGATGAGGGTTTCAGGCCTAGGAATTGCTTAGTGGATATATATTAAATACTGAGGAAACAATTATTCACTTTGTTGTTAGTCCCACATTCATGTTTGGAATATGGCACAAGGGTGATTGACTGGAATAAAGATTTGATTCATCCTAATCTATGGTCAGGTGGTAAGTGGAAGTCCCTGGCTTTGTTGTCTTTTGCATATGTTAATAAGAGATGTTTTACTCTTATGTTTTATGTGTAAACATAATGGTTAATATGTGCCTTTTATGCATGTTTCTCTTTTTATTCTGTTGGATATAAGTTCGTTATAGGAATGGTTTAATGACAAACCTTAGTTATGGATTTCATCATGTTTATATTTGTAAATGAATTAATAATTAATATATGACCTAACAGATGATATTGTAGATATTGTGATAATGCATAAATCCTTCTTGATGATTCTCAGATAAGTATGAGACCCCTATGCTCAGATATGTGGTTATGACCTTGTTGACAGTGCTGGACCCGCCAAAATTCAAGGGATCTCCAAGGTATGAAGTCCCAACTAGACCTCACAATGTTTGGTGTAGGAGTCCCATCCGGTATGATGGCCCAATTTCCATTATCTTAAGGATATGCCTTAGCTCTTTCTTGTCAGCACATGAGAGTGGTATACTTGGTCTTCAAACAACGAGGTTCGGGTGCCTAGGGAGTGCTTGGTGTAACTTGTGTCTATGTTATTTCATTGCAGATGGAGAGGAAGAGTGTGAGTCTCAAGTTGAAAGGGAATAGTCCGAACTCAGTTAGAGACACACAACACAGTAGGGTCTGCACAAATTCTAGCAAAGTAGTCCACATAGATGGAGTATTCACATGCACAAAGGTGAACAGTTAGCACATACAACACCTAGTGGAGAAGTCTAACAAGTTTACAAGAAGCACTTCACTTAACATGGACACCATCATCAACATGAACATACCAACAATGAGTGAAGTGCTTTTGAAACTTCTCTGAGCATATTTCATGCCAGGATGCGAGGCTTTGGGGCACTATCAAGAAAAACAGCGTAGAGGTCACTGAGAGGATGGGTTGTGTAGTCTGAGAAAATAGTGACATTTTTCGGGGTTTGGTTTAGCTGGGAGGCAGAACTACACAATTTTTCTGGGGAAGGCAGTGTGGGCAGCAGAGGGCACGCGCAACAAAAATTGCGCAAATCTTCAAAGGAGGCTGGGAGCGAGCTGCGGGAGCTTGCTGGCCAAAACTCCACAGATCTGGGAGGCAGTCATGCAAGACATGTTTGCATAGTTTTCAGGCTTAGAAGGGTTCCAGGAAGCAGATAGATAACCCAATAAAACTGTGCAATTTTTAGGAGGAGCAATAGGGCGACCGACAAGGGGACTGACTAACAAAACTGCACAATTTCTAGAGAGAGTGAAGTGACAGATAGCGGGTGCCTATCCATCATGTGTGCACAATTTATTTAGTCATCAGAGGTAGGAATTTTGATATCTTATCCACAATTTCTGGGAGGAGTGAAGACTGAGGTCATTGCCCTATCAAATTTTTTGATTGATCAGTGGGAGGCTTGATGGACAAGCTTGCAGGAAGCGCATATTGAGATAGATTATTGGACAAATTTTGTGTTGTTCTTGGTGATAGTTAGCCAAGTTTATTCTATTATTTCGTAGTGTAGGCTTCCTCAAAGTAGCATCAAGCTCTACGATATTCTGGGCAATAGTGCTTGGTCACTAAGGGATGAGACTGCGCAGTGTAGCTTAGTGGAGGTCCAACTGATGGAGGGTGGTCATGTCGACAAATATTAGGAAAAATGGTTAAGTGTGTGAGTGAGTTACTCATGGGTGAATGACCTTGTAAACACACACTCAACATGACTCGACAACAAGACACCTTAGACCAACAAGAAACATGCTCAGTGTGACTGACTAAAGGGTGCGAGCGATAAGTGCGACACTTGAGATAGATTATCGAACAACTGTGACAACACTTGCGTGAAATTGCATACAACTCTATGTTAGAGTGTGATAATTTCTTACATAGCAAACACAACTTGTACACACGAAGACAAACCTTCAACATAGCTAGAACAAAATCCCAAGCATGGCATTGCAACCTTCAAGCTAAAATATGATCGGTGAATGTTCAAGCAAAGAGGGTGTAAAGACTCAACACAAGGTCATGGGATGAGCCTGAGTGTTTGCAAACATTAAGAGATAAACCAAGGAAGGCTACAAAATTATATGCAAGACAAAATTTTGGAGGGTGTTGCAGCTACTACAACACTTGGGGACACACTGGTTGAATACTAACTTCTCTGTTTTGGTTCATTGACATCACAGGGTCTTGGTCCATTAGGGAGTATTGAATCATTGTGAGGGTTACTTTGGTTTCCCCACTTACTGATCTAGGTGGATATTGGTGGCCACCAACCTATACCACTTCGACTCCCACCACTGTCTCTTTCAGCTTTTCAGTTTCCTTAACTGTAGTACATTTTACTATTTTTGGCATTTTTTCAGGTCTTGGCTTCCGGAGTCGTTTTGAAGCCCTAAATGACGGTTTTTTTTTGGAAAAGTGGATTCAACAAATGATATGGATATCACATCAATAGCTGTAGTCCTCAGAGAGATATTTCTAAGGAGGTATCGTACACGTCAAACAGAGATAATATGACCAAGTTACGACCCTAGGAAGTTGGCTTCCCAACCAACCCCAACGTGGGCCCATAAAATCTTAGTGTTACCTCTCCTCAGGTTAGGGTTTTGGTTGTTTAAGGTTTTCTATTATTGTTCAATAATAAAAAGGCCTCTGAGACTCATTGTAACTCAGTTCAGAAGCATGTAACTACCACATCTCTTCTCAGAGATAAGCTACCATCGCCTGAGCTAGTCTTATTTCCATTCTGATTGTAAGCATATTTCAGTATTTGATATTAATGAAATGAAATGTTATTTTTTCTACATCTATGTATTTATGGTTATATCTGTAATTTTTTGTGTTCCTATTTAAATTTGGATCACTTACACCATGGACATACATGGCTAATATTTTGCTAATCGAGTCAAACAAAACAAGATTCGGCTTGATCAGAGTGTTTTGAAATCGGGAAGGGTAGTTTGGCTCACGAGTTTAAAATTTTCAGAGTATAATTTTTCATCTATGGTGTTGCTTCACTACTAGTAGGCCTGGATAGTACCTCGGTGGAGTCACGTAGGAACACATGCATTGCTCCACTGCGAGCGAACCTGGTTAGTACCCCAGTGGAGTTGCATGCTTCTCCTCTCTATGCAGGAATCCTTTCTCTTATTTTGACTTTGTATTTTTTTAAAAGAGGATTTCTCATAGGCAGTTATTTATTTTCTTGGGAGGAAAAGGGATTCTGACTTATTGAGAGCATAAGAGGTTGTTCCTTCAAAGAAGCATGTAATATCTATGATTTAGGTTTTCTCGTTTATATTTTCCCCTTCTTTGTTTCTACTAGTTGGATGAGCTTGAACACACAGAGTAGAAGACTGAGTATAGGAATGGGGTTTCCCAGTGTGGACACAGGTTCATTGTTGGACTAGAGCTCCCCTTACTAAGGGATCGTATTTTCTGTCAAGAGTTCATTGATCAAAGGTTGTAACCAAGCACAAAGAATATAGACATGGGACTTGCCATGTGTTGTAGTGTCACAAAGCTCTTTGGATCTTAGCCACATAGTAATTCAAAGGCCAGAACTCAGTGGAGGGAATCACTTATTGGAAAAACAAAAAATGGCATTATATTAAGTAAATAAAACAAAACAAAGAAAAAATAGCAAAGTAAAATGACAAAAAGTAGTAAACAAACTATGTACATACTGTGGGGCGTGGCCCCGACTTACTGAAGATAATACGTGAGTGGGCCAAGTTTTTCATGGACAGTGTTAATCTATTAGGTTCCGCTACTAGAACTTGGTATTATCCCGAAGAAACATTGAGTAAAGAAAACATTCTTGCTCCAGATACTGTCTGTAGAATATGTTCCATTGACGGCACAGAGTACTTGTTTTTGTCCAATGTGCAGTTCAAGTTTTGGGAATCAATGCATAAGTGCCACGCATTGAATTTATTATGTACATGAGCTAAGCTAGAAACCCATCTAAACTGACAAACTCTATAAGTGTTCTGAGCATCCAACAACTTAGTTAGTTTTTTCTGTATGAGCTGTTCAAGTGACAGATGTACTTTTATCAACTTTTGCTGAAATGACTTGACCCCTTCTT
This sequence comes from Pinus taeda, assembly GCA_000404065.3. Lineage (NCBI taxonomy): Eukaryota > Viridiplantae > Streptophyta > Pinopsida > Pinales > Pinaceae > Pinus > Pinus taeda. Next base: position 188,145 of record APFE030432383.1, on the reverse strand, counting down.
TGATCAGAATTACATGTTGGATTATTTGCGTGTCGTATGTTTTTATATCATCATATGTCCATGTGAACACATCTTGGTACTATTTGAACAAGCGGACAAAAGCTTGCCACTCATGTGGCATGCAACAAGTACCGAGAGTGATGAACTTCATATCTTGTTCTATTCCCAAGTTGTTCTATTCATGCCTCATGGTGAAACTATGGGTTTTACTATTCCTTGGCCCTTGGAAGTGATTCTGCAAGTCATAGAGCTTTTGAGAGATACCACACCCTTGGGGATGAGATCGCCTTTCTTTTCATCAGTTGTGGCTTGCAAATACTACTTGTGCTCATCTTCGTCAATCGCTACATCGTTGAAGACATCAACGTTGGCCATGAAGTGCAGTATCTATTGATCATCATAAAAAATGCGTAAATTAGTTATGTTATTAGGGATAGAATGGTTATAGAAAATTTCAATAGTAAACCTATCCCTAAGCGGTGTCATCCTAGTAGTTGTGTTATTTAATGCATTGACAACTGCATTACACATTCTTGGCACATCAATGATATTGAAAGCTTGGAAGTTAGAGATCAGTTGCCATACCTCTTGTTGATAACTTTTGAGATGATGTGACAATAGTGTATGGTGTTACATACCTGTCGTAGCACGATTTCTGAATCACCTACCTCTTTGAGCGCAACAACATTGAGGCTAATGACTTTGTGGAAACCCAATATGAGTGCTTTGAATTCAGCAGTTTTGTTCCTGCACTTGAACTCCAAGCAAATTGATATCAAGTGTTTCCTATGCTTTGGGTCGATCAAAACACACCTAACTCCAGAGCCATCGTGTGTCTTTGATCCATCAAAATACATGGTCCACAGGTTGTTTTCACATGGACCGCTTGATGTGCTAGCACTACTACTACTACTACTCTTACTGCTATTAGTGTTACAATGTACTATACATGCTTCATTACCATCAGTCGAGCAAGGAAGGAAACCCAACTGCATGCCTGGTGGGGTTGGTGTTGGATGTGTGAGATAACACCCCATCTGTGTTTCCAAGAGGCATTTTCTGAACATGAGTTCCAAGAAAGCCAATGGTTCATTCTCACCAATGATCGGAGTGACATTATGTTTCATGTAACTCTTGGATAACACTGGGATTTGATTTATTTTGCCCTGGCACAGAAGCCATAAGTGTGTCTAGTCTGTGGCAAAGTATCCATTAAACTTGTTGGACTAGTCTCTGCTGGGCAGTAAGACATACACTTTCAGTATGTCCACAATGACGATGTTGATGCATTGGTGAACACGACCATCATGAGATAACCGGATGATCACATACCGAAGTTCACCAATGGCTGGTATGAATGTTCTATCTGGTTGGATGATTTGCGTAGATGTCTTGCTCCATTGTGCATTGATTCTATTGGAAGTGGAGAGTGGCATGACATTAGCTGATGCGCTAGAGTCAACCAAACATTTGAAATGAGAGCAAGAATGGAGGGAAAATAGAGTTTTCTTCTTCCATCTGTAGGTTTTAACCATGTACAGAAATTACCTGCATACGAATTCTAAAACACAGAAAATAAACAATGCGAGAGCATAACACATAAAACACATATACATAGAGATTTTCCCATGGATCCCAAAACTAGGACTACCATCTTGATTTTTCGTTATGTTTCTTTCAATGTTATAATACATATTTATACATGCTGAAGTATCCAATACCATGGACTGAAAACCATCATGTCCAATACCATGGACCGAAAACCATCGCATCCAAAAAACATGTGCAAAAATCATGCACAAAACCATAGGTGGGTCCGCCCAACCTAACATAGGGTCCAAAACCAAAATTTTCCTGGGTTCTGCCCCGAACCCCATAAAGTGGGGTTACGGGTACACCTCAAACCCCTTGTAACACCCCCCCCCCCATGCTACACAATCGGTGCAACGAAGGGGGGCTCCACCCCTACTCTAACCACCCGGTTAACTATGTGGGCTAGTCATGGAAAGAATATAACACAACCCAACATTCTCCCACTTGTTGTTTTCTTTCCACAAGGGGCCACAAGAGAGCTTAGTCATTTTTCCAGCCCTGAAATGCTCATTGCCTCTCTACACCAAGAGAACTTCTCAGAGCTCATAGATTTTGTCAATGCATCTGTAGTGTTCTTCAAAGTGTCCACCTTTACCAGCAACACCTTTTTGTATTCTATCATGTCCCTCACAAAGTGATACTGAACATCAATGTGCTTTCTCTTTGAATGATATGTGGGTTTCTTTGCCAAGAAAATTGCACTTTAAAAACCAGCAACATATCATCCACATACAAGACCAGATAAATAACATGGTCATAAATTAATTTAAAATACACACAGTGATCTGCTTTGCTTTTGGTGAAGCCAAGTCCCCATATAAATGTATCAAATTTCTTATACCACATCCTTGGGTGATTGTTTTAACCCATACGGAGTCTTCTTTAACTTGCATACTAGTTCTTTCTTACACTTCACCGCAACGCCTTTAGGTTGCTTCATGTATATTTCCTCTTCTAGATCCCCATGAAGAAATGATGTCTTCACATCCGTCTATTCTACCTCAAAATCAAAAGTAGTAACAACAAATAAAAGTAATCTAATAGAAGTTACCTTGGCAAGAGGAGAAAAAGTATCACCAAAATCAATTACCGACACCTAGGAATAACCTTTTACTACCAACCAAGCTTTGTATTTCTCCACCTTTCCTTCTGCATTTGTCTTCATTTTGAACACCCATTTTCTGCCAATGGATTTCCTTCCATCCAGCAACTTCACTAGATCCCAAGCCTCATTTTTGTACAAAGATGCCATTTCATCAACCATGGCCTCTTTCCAGAGTTTTCCATCCTCTAAATATACTGCTTCCTTCACAATTCTGGGATCATCGTCAATAATAGATAAAGCAAAATTTGAACAAAAAGAAAATGGACTATACCTTTCTAGCTGCCTTCTTTCTCGAACTGATCTTCTCACACCCAGAGTTTGTGGCTCTTCATCTTCTAATTCCTCCTCTACTATAGAGTCTGATTCTTCCTCCTTAAGCTCAAACTCTATCTTCTCAGGCTCCTTTGGTTGGACTTCATGTTTAGTAACATCTTTTACCTTTCTGAGCACCACATCTCAGCTGTACACAACCTTCCGTGTGACTGGATTCCAAAGATTATAACCCTTTAAACCATCCTTATACCCAATAAAGATGCACTTTTTAAATTTACTATCCAACTTGGTTCTTTTTTCCTTTGGAACATGTACATATGAATCACATCCAAATACCTTTAGATGTGAAAGAGAGGGTTTCTTACCAGTCCATACCTCTTGTGGAGTCTTATCCTCTAACGTTGATTAAGGTGACCTATTGACCAGGTAACATGCAGTATCCACTGCCTCTGCCCAGAATTCTTGTCCTAACCTGACACCACTGAGAATGCTTCTTGTCATTTCCATCAATGTCTTGTTCATTCTTTCTGCAGCTCCATTTTGTTGAGGTGTATATGGAGTAGTCTTCTGCCATGATAGACCACACTTCTTACAGAATTCTTCAAATTCCTTGTTGCAAAACTCTCCACTATTATCTGTCCTGAGCACCTTTATCTTCTTCTCTGTCTGGTTTTCCACCAGAGCCTTAAATTCTTTAAACCTGTCAAAGACTTCAGATTTCTTCTTAAGGAAATATGTCTATCTATTCCTTTAGAAGTCATCTATAAATGATACATAGTACACAGACTTACCTAGTGATGGAACCTTCACAGGTCTAAACACATCTATGAACAAGCTATAATATTTGTTTCACTCACCCGATTATGCTTCCCATATACACAATTTTCACAGAAATCAAAATCCAGAGAGCTATTACTCATACCTTCTACCATACCTTTACCATGAAGTATTCAAAGGCCCTTCTCTCCAAAATGTCCAAGCCTTTGATGCCACAGCATGGTCTTCTCTCCAGAGACCATTAGATTTTTTGCTGCACTTTCAGGAACCACATAACTATTGCAGCCATCAATAACAATGCTACCTTGCATCTTGTGAAAAGTTCCAATCCGAACTCCCCACATCAATACTAGTGCTCCCCAAACCATTTTGCAGGTATCCTTCTCAAACACTATTTTTACACCTGCATCATCCAGCTTGCTTACAGAAATTAGATTTCTAGCTAATGCAGGAATATGTAGAACACCTGGAAGCGTTTTAACCCTTCCACCTTGCAACTTCAACTTTACTTTTCCACAACCAATGATTCTAGCCTTCCTATCATCCCCCAAGAAGACATCACCACCATCATATTTCTCATACTCGTAGAATCACTCTCTATGGGGAGTCAAGTGAAAGGATGCACCTGAGTCAATCAACCATGCCTCATGATCTACATGTGTACTTAAGGAAGCCAAGTACACATCCCCACCTTCATCTGAGGTGGTTTTTTCCTCTACAGAAGGAGCATCATCAGATCCCTTTCATTTATCATGAGCTTTAGATTTACAGTCCCTTTTGAAGTGCCCTTCCTTTCCACATTTCCAGCACACCACCTTTACAGGTTTTCCTAGAGATTTAGATCTCCCACTCGATGACTTATTTTTTTTTCTGTTCTGGGACCGTCCTCGTATAGACAAGGCATCACTATTCTGGCTCTCCATATTTTTTTATCTCATCTCCTCCGTTAGCAAGGCTAAGACTATTTCATCAATTTGCAAGGTATTTGTATTGCTACCTATTGCAATAACCAGACTATCCCACGAATCTGGTAGAGAACACAAGAAACTAATGCACTTATCTTCATCTGAAATTTTAATATCAACAAATGCTAACTGACTTACCATAGTATTAAATGCATTTAGATGCTCTGTCACCGAGTCTCCATCTTTCATCCTCAAGTTATAAAGATTTTTCCGCAGGAACAGTTTATTCACCAGAGAGTTATATTGGTACAAAGTCCCTAACTTGTCCCACAAAGCCTTGACTGTAGCTTCCCCTAATACATTCAACAATACTGAATCTGAGACACACAATCGTATTGTGCTCTTTGCCTTCCGATTCAACTTCTTCCATTCTTCATCAGAGACTCCCATTGGTTTAGTACCTGGATCTACCATGATCCATTGATCTTTATCCACCAACAGATCCTCCATCTTGAGTTTCCACAACGCAAAACTCTGACCATTAAATTTCTAGATCTCTATCTTTCCACTGCTCACCATCTTCTTTCACCACCAGAATCAATCTCATAGATCTCCCACTGAACAGGGTCTACCATAGGCCCGAGCAAAATTCCTCAACAACAAAGGCATCCCCTTGAAGCCAAAATAACTCTGATACAAAATGTAGGTTTTAACCCTATACAGAAATTACCTTATATGAATTCTAAAACACAAAAAATAAACAATGCAAGAGCATAACACATAAAACACATATACACAAAGATTCTTCCCTGGATCCAAAAACCGAGACTACCAGCTTGATTTTTCATTATGTTTCTTTCAATGTTATAATATGTATTTATACATGCTGAAGCATCCAATACCATGGACCACAAACCATCACATCCAAAAAAAATATGGGAAAATCATACACAAAACCATAGGTGGGTCTGCCCAACCTAACATACGGTCCAAAACCAAAATTTTTTGGGGTGCTACACCTCAAACCTCCTGTGACCCCCCTGCCTCTGCTACACAATGGTGCAACGAAGGGGGGCTCCGCCCCCCCTCTAACCACCCAGTTAACTACATGGGCTATTCATGGAAAGAATATAACACAACCCAACACCATCTCAAGTGTGTTGAGCACAGTAGTGAGTGAACCAAGAGATGTGCTTGCTCCTTTGTTGGTAGAGGCCGTATATCTATAGATATTTCCCCCAATATGCATAATAGAATATCCCACTCACACTTGAGATTAGATAACTCAAAAAAAGAGATGTTTACACGAGTTTGCTTCATATCCTCCACAATATTGTAGTCAAGAGTGGGTAAATTCACCGAGGTGTCTGGGGTTAGACTTGTGTTTGTACTGTCCAGCAGAGTCTTTTGAAGTTTGCTACTCATGGATGTACTCTTGTTTGTAGCTGTCTTCCCAGGCTTTCTTTGAGATTTCTGCTTTGGGACAACCAGTGGATCAACCTTCCTCATTATTAGTTTCAACTTTTCCTGCATTTCCCCAACAATAAGGAGAGACCCTTGACTTCTAAGATTGTATCGACCATTTTTCTTTGGGGGTTGCTTCTTGGTGTTCATTTTCTGTGTTTCATGCGAGCATTGATACATGTTGATCACCTGTTTTTATAGACATTTTTGGGCACTTCAACCCCAATCATAAATGTCCATAAACTAAGGGCTCCTAAGTCCCTAAAAGTGTTGTTTCATTGCCTAAAGGAACAAGGTCAGCTGATTACATCATCTCCTAGAAGTTCTCCACTAAAAATTGCTCACAAATGGTCAAAACTGGACCATACTGAAAACCCAGTGCAGAGGGTGCGATGCATATCACCTTCCCAATGTACAAGGTGCAATGCATACTGAATGGCTCCTCTGTAGGGTGCGATGGTCGAGAATGGACAAATGGCAGGGACAAAATGCGAGGTGGAAGATCATGGAATCTTCCAGAAGCTTCCCCTCTGAAACTTGCCTCTCTGTTTTCAACCAGGGATGAGTAAGAAATCACCATTCTCCAAGTGGAAGGAGGAACTATCAGAGAGAGGACACTAATCAAGACCCCAGAAGATGACTCACCTCCCTTTAATCATCTATATATGGATCCCTCATCACAGAGAACCAGAGGCTAGATTTTTGTATCTTATAGAGAAGTGTTGTTGGTTTTCTAGTGTATATTCATATTGTTGGGTGATCTAAGATTTACCTGAGGTGAAGAAGGGCTTTCTTGCTGGAGGATGATGCTAGGTCAGAACATATGGTTGTAATCCTCTTGCTACTTTTCATCTTAATAAAGCTATTCATTTTTTCCTCCATATTCTTGTATGTTTACTTATATATGCATTTGTATGGTTAACACACATCTGGTCCTTGATCTTTGTTCTTCGATAGTAGTATGTTGCTGTGATTCCACAGGTGCTCTTTGAAGCTGGGTAGACGAAGAAGAAGCGGCAAATCTCTATCAGGAAGGAGAGGAAATAAAGTGCAAGGCTAAGGTTGGTCTCCTTTTTTTTCCACTCCTATCTATTTTCATAAAGCAAAGCGAAAGTAGACTTTACTTGTTTGTTTCTAAGATAGCTACTAGTCTTAGTGGGAATAGCAGCATCCGAGTGGACACCATTCCCGGTAACAAAATGGCGACTCCACTGGGGAGCGACTAGATTGTTTGTTAGCCTATCTTTGTTTCTTTTATAAACTTATAGATGGAGACTGAAGCCAAGCCAACTAGCCTTCAAACTGCATTTGTTATACAAATGCAAAGTAGATCAATGCTGCTTCAGTCTATGTCCGGGTTTTGTTTATGAATTAAACAATCGATCTGCAAACAGTCTAATTGCCCTAAGTGGTTTCTCTAGTAACCTCCTTAGATCTACCCCTGTGATTTACATATACTGAACATCACTTACTCGGCCTAAATCCCTGAACTGAATTGCAAATTGTGAGTAAAAGCTTGTTTAAAGTCTTGCACTGGTACCATCACACCCTGCCTTCAAGGCAGTCTGTATGCATCACACTTCCCGAGTGCAGTAGGTGTGCTGCATACTGAATTCATAATGTGACAGGTGTGATGGTCAGGGAAGGTTAACTCTACCTTCAGACTTTGGTTTTTCTCACTGTTTTCAGTTCTATTTAGGAGTTTTTTTGTCTATAGTCAGTGTATTTCTGCGGAAACCCCCTTCTCTTACATTATTCCACCTCCATAGTGCAAAGAACTGTAGGTGTTTTTATGTATTGTGCGCCATTTTCAGTTCTCTTTTGCAAAAAAGTAGCATAGTTGAACTGTTGTTTCTTGACCTGAAAGTGTCGCAGCTGTTGTTTTCAGTTTTAGAAGACAATCCCATTGTTCTTGATAGTCGATTATACAGTTACTATTGCATATGATTTGAATTAATAGTTTTTAAAGTGTCGAAAAGCAATTTTCATTTCAAAATCGCAAAGTGTCTCTCTTACCTTCACT
>APFE030432383.1:134756-155472 GCA_000404065.3 Pinus taeda | reverse complement strand
AGTATGTTGCTGTGATTCCACAGGTTCTCTTTGAAGCTGGGCAGACGAAGAAGAAGCGGCAAAGCTCTATCAGGAAGGAGAGGAAATCAAGCGTAGGACTAAGGTTGGTCTCGTTTGTTCCACTCCTATCTATTTTCATAAAGGAAAGCGAAAGTAGACTTTACTTGTTTGTTTCTAAGATAGCTACCAATCTTAGTGGGAACAGAAGCATCCGAGTGGACACTATTCCCGATTATATACATTTTTGGGCACTTCAACCGCAATCATAAATGTCCATAGACTGAGAGCTCCTAAGTCCCTAAAAGTGTTGCTTCACTGCCTAAAGGAACAAGGTCAGCTGATTACATCATCTCCCAGAAGTTCTCCACTAAAAACTGCTCCTAAATGGTCAAAACTAGACAATACTGAAAACCCAGTGCAGAGGGTGTGATGCATATCACCTTCCCAGTGTACAAGGTGCGATGCATACTGAATGGCTCCTTTGTAGGGTGTGATGGTCGGGAATGGACAAATGGTAGGGAAAAAATGCGAGGTGGAAGATCATGGAATCTTCCAGAAGCTTCCCCTCTGACACTCACCTCTCTCTTTTCAACCAAGGATGAGTAAGAGATCACCATTGTCCAAGTGGAAGCATGCACTATTAGAGAGAGGACACTAATCAAGACGCCAGAAGATGACTCACCTCCCTTCAATCATCTATATATGGATCCCTCATCACAAAGATCCAGAGGCTGGAATTTTGTATCTTATAGAGAAGTGCTATTTGTTTTCTGGTGTATATTCATAGTGTTGGGTGATTTAAGCTTTACTTGAGGTGAAGAAGGGCTTTCTAGGTGGAGGATGATGCTGTGTCAGAACATATGGTTGTAATCCTCTTGCTAATTTTCATCTTAATAAAGCTATTCAAGTTTTCCTCCATATTCTTGTATGTTTACTTATATATGCATTTGTATGGTTAACACACATCTGGTCCTGTGTTATTTATGAATATAGATCTTTGGTCTTCAATAGAAGTATGTTGCTGTGATTCCACAGGTGCTCTTTGAAGCTGGGCAGATGAAGAAGAAGCAGCAAAGCTCTATCAGGAAGGAGAGGAAATCAAGCGCAGGACTAAGGTTGGTCTCCTTTGTTCCACTCCTATCTATTTTCATAAAGGAAAGTGAAAGTAGACTTTACTTGTTTGTTTCTAAGATAGCTACCAGTCTTAGTGGGAATAGCAGAATCCGAGTGGACACTATTCCCGGTTATAGACATTTTTGGGCACTTCAACCCCAATCATAAATGTCCATAAACTGAGGGCTCCTAAGTCCCTAAAAGTGTTGCTTCACTGCCTAAAGGAACAAGGTAAGCTGATTACATCATCTCCCAGAATTTCTCCACTAAAAACTACTCATAAATGGTCAAAACTAGACCATACGGAAAACCTAGTGCAGAGGGTGCGATGCATATCAGCTTCCCAGTGTACAAGGTGCGATGCATACTGAATGACTCCTCTGTAGGGTGCGATGGTCGGGAATGGAAAAATGGAAGGGACAAAATGCGAGGTTGAAGATCATGGAATCTTCCAGAAGCTTCCCCTCTGACACTTGCCTCTCTGTTTTCGACCAAGGATGAGTAAGAGATCACCATTCTCCAAGTGGAAGAAGGAACTATCAAAGAGAGGACACTAATAAAGACCCTAAAAGATGACTCACCTCCCTTCAATCATCTATATATGGATCCCTCATTACAGAGATCCAGAGGTTGCAATTTTGTATCTTACAGAGAAGTGTTGTTGGTTTTCTAGTGTATATTCATAGTGTTGGGTGATCTAAGCTTTACTTGAGGTGAAGAAGGGCTTTCTAGGTGGAGGATGATGCTGGGTCAGAACATATGGTTGTAATCCTCTTACTACGTTTCATCTTAATAAAGCTATTCAAGTTTTCCTCCATATTCTTGTATGCTTACTTATATATGCATTTGTATGGTTAACACACATCTGGTCCTGTGTTATTTGTGAATATAGATCTTTGTTCTTCGATAGTAGTATGTTGTTGTGATTCCACAGGTGCTCTTTGAAGCTGGGCAGACAAAGAAGAAGCGGCAAAGCTCTATCAGGAAGGGGAGGAAATCAAGCACAAGACTAAGGTTGGTCTCCTTTGTTCCACTCCTATCTATTTTCATAAAGGAAAGTGAAAATAGAGTTTACTTGTTTGTTTCTAAGATAGCTACCAGTCTTAGTGGGAATAGAAGCATTAGAGTGGACACTATTCCCGGTAACACCTACCCCGTACTTGGTCCCTCATTAGATGCAACATCTTCTTCATCATCTTCATCTTCTAGTTGACATTGCGCATTATTTACCACATTTATCATAATGTTGCACACCATGTCCATAATGCGTTTCCATTTTGGACAAGTCCCTTCCTAGTGATGGTCTTTATGGAATGAGAAAAACTTGGGGTTCACTAATATTTCCATCTGGAACACTGAGCTAGAGCTCTGCACCATTTTAACCGGGAAGTTGTTGCTGCATGATGACATGCTCCTCTTCTGTTATCTGGGAGGTCGGCTGCTAGCCAATGTCTTGACTGTACATTACTTTAGTTTAGACACCTCTGTTGTCAAGTTCTTGACAAGGTGAGTAAGGGTTTCAATGTCACTTGCTTTCTTGTCTTTCCCCTTAGTCACATTAGCCTAGGGTTTTTTTCTCGCATATTTGGAGACTTTTTCTATTTCGTCATCCTTGATGACTCCAATCACGCATAGTTCCTTTTCCATAATGATCGCCTCTTCGTAATTTGCAAGTAATGTTGGTTTCACAGTTTGCTTGACGAACTTCACAACACTGGTTGGCAGTGTAGATGTGTAATAGTCAATAATGAGGGAGTCATGAGGTTTTTTGTCTGCTACAAACTTGTTCAAGATGCATAAAAACCTCTGTTTAAAATATTTAACTTTCTCTTTCGACTCCATCTTGAGACTGCCTAACTCTTTGAGCAACCTGGCAGGGGTCGTGTCATCAACAAATTTGTACAAAAACATTCTTTTGAACATACCCCAGTTCTAGATGGAGTTGACAAGAAGGTTGTGATACCATACCACTGCTCGACCATCCAATGTACATAGAAACAATCTATATGGAACATTGTCGTACTGTATGTTGAGTGTCTAAAGTTGCAGGTAGAAATTGTCCAAGTGGTTTTCTGACTTCACTATTCTGTCAAGGTCATACTTTATCAACATCCTCTCTGAATGCTTTGGCATCTTGTGCAAAGCACCCAGGAGAGCCAATGGCCCCTGAGTCATCCATTCCAAGTTTTGGTCATCCATGTCTTCTTCTTCTTTGTCCTCCTCCTCTTCCCCAGAATTTGATGGTTCCTCCTTTGATTCGGTTGGCTCGTCTCTACCTCTACCTCCTCCACTGCCTTCGCCTTCGCCTCCTGTACCAGAGTCTGACTCCAAGATCACGAGGGTGTCCTGTTCTCCTTGTCAAAAGACTGTAGGTACCTCTCTGTTCTCAATACCTTCTTCCAGACCTTTGAGAGTGGTAGGAATTACTTCTTCCACTGATGAGACAACAAATCTGTGGGAGTGTTCTTTGGATTATTTGATGCGTATGGAAGATCTTGTATTCCTGGGATCAATTCATCTACTTTGGAAAATTGATGGGTGATGGGATGGACATAGTGGAAAATTGACAGGTGATGCGACCCAGTCATTGAGAAGCTGGGTTGAGCAGTATGAGACAACATTGACATTCTATAGCATTTAGCTCAGCTAGGAGGTATAACTTCGCAATTTTTATGGGGAAGGCAATGCGAGCAACAAGGGGCACTGGTAGTGAAAACTATGTAGATTTGCAGAGGAGGTTGGGAGCGAGTTGCAGGAGCTTGCTGGCCAACATTGCATAGATATGGGAGGTAGTCATGCATGACACATATGCGTAGTTTCTAGGCTGAGCGGGTTGCTAGGAAGCAGATGGACAGTGCAAGAAAATTGCACAATTTTTAGGAGGTGTAGCAGACGGACTGACTGACAAAACTGCACAATTTTCAGAGATAATGTAGTGTCAGGCAGTGGGTGACTATTCCTCATGTCTGTGCAATTTATTCAGTTAGCGGAGGTAGGCATGCTGATAACTTTTGCACAATTTTTGGGAGGAGTGAAGCTCGAGGTCACTGCCCTGTTAAATTCTTCGGTTGACCAGCATGAGGCTTAATGGATAGGCTTGTGGGAAGCACATATTGAGATAGCTTCTTGGGAAACTTCTTCATTGTTTTGGGTGATAGTGAACCAAGTTAATTCTAGGATTGTGCAGTGCTGGCTGCCTAGAGGCAAACTCAAGATATTTGCAATTCTGGGAAATAGTGCTTGGTCACTGAGCGTTGAGACTGAACAATGTAGCTTAGTGGAGGTCTGGTTGATGGAGGGTGGTCCTGTCGATAGATATTCGAAAAAATGGTTAAGTGTGTGATTGAGTGAAATTATGTATGCATGACCTTGCGAACACACATTCAACATCACTTGACAATAAGACACCTCAAACCAACAAGAAAACATGCTCAGAGTGACTGACTAAAGGGTGCGATTGACAAGTTTGGCACTTGAGATAGATCGTTGAATGACCGTGATGACACTTTCCCATGTGATACAACTCCATGTGTGAGTGTGAGAAATTCTTACATAGTGAACACAACTTGTACACATGAAGACAAACCTTCAACATAGCCAGAACAAGACGGCAAGCATGACATTGCAACCATCATGCTAAAAGATGACCATCGAATAGTCAAGCAAAGAGGGTGTAAAGACTCGACACGAGCTCATGGGATGAGCTTGAGTGTTTGCAAACATTAAGGAAAAAAACCAAGGAAGGCTTTGAAATTGGATGCAGACCAAAATTTTGGAGGATGTTACAGTTGCTACAACAAACCTATAGATTACATGTTTGTGATATGTCTGACGAAGTGCCTGTCATGGCTTGTAGGGATTAGTTCAAGTCCTTATATGAATGTTTTCATTTATAGCTTTATTTCATTATTATTTATCATTTCTTGAAGTTTCACGAAGTTCTGGGTAGAGGCTTGAGACCTAGCCCTAAAAAGTGGCACAAAATTCGAGGTCACTAGCACATAACTGCCTAAAAAAGGCCACAGTTTCATGCATGCCTTGATTGTGGGAGTGAAAGGAGGGTGTCATCCGTATGCACGGATTTTCATGTGAGCAACTGGGATTCTAGATCAACAAAACAGCAAGCTATCTTATGGATTGGGAACCTAGGAGGGTTGGTTGTCTCCTGAAGGTTCTATAGCTCCTGAGAAATGTCAGATTGGTTTTATTTTGTCAGTTCCACTTCCTTAACTATACATGGGGAGTTGAATAACATCACAGTGAATATTCATCACACATTTACCCCAGTGGACTGGTTAGGTTGGATAAATGTGGTAAATGACAAAATCATGTAGGCACAGGAGAAACAATTAGAATTTAATGTAGTTATCCTTAAGAGTTTGTCATACTTGTAGAGATAGGGACCAATTAATATGAACAATGGGTAGGAGGATAAGAGTAATGGGGCATATGGAAGTAGATCTCATGGTTGGCATAGGTTGGATAGAGATGCAATGATCAGAGGTGAAAAGTTCCTAGATACACTAGATAAGAGAGGTGATGCACACAGGTTCTATTCTAGTTTTGGCTCTGATACGTTCCATTGTCATCATCGCTATCATCCTTACAAGAAGAGTCACAGGGGATATTTACAAGATGAGTTGAAGAAATCAAAGCCACCTACCTTTGATGGGTATTTGAAGAAGTTGGAGGATGTGGAGGCATGTTTTCTTGGTATGAAGAAGTTATTTGAGCTGCATGATTACATTAAGAACATGAAGGCTAAAATAACTATCTTCAGCCTCAAAGGGAAAGCAAACATCTAGTGGGAATATGTGAAGTGGGCTAGAGAAATTATGACAAAGTAGTTGGTTTGACATGAATTCAAGAGACATTTTAGGAAGAAATATTTGTTATATAAGTACTACGACAACGAAGCCAAGGGATTATATGAGCTAAATATGGGATCAATGATGGATGATGATTATATGATCAAGTTCCTGGAGTTGTTGAGGTATGTACCATATCTTAAGGATTAAAAAGCCAAAGTTAAGATATTTGTTATTGGATTTCAATTAGAATTTAGAGATCATATTGAGTATGATGAGCCTCGGTCACTCAAAGAAGTCATTGGGAAATTTAAGCATTGTTATGAGAAATCAAAGCACAAGACAAAGTATTAACAAGGTTGGAAAGGAAAAGACAAGGCTAAAGGTAAATGGTAGGAAAAGTGAACAAGACCTCAGGATGTAGGTGAGAAAGAAAATGTTACACCTTACAAGAAGTTTAATGGAACTCAACCTGGAGAACAACAAAATAAAGGTGATGGTAAGGGACGGTTGTAGTGTTGGACATGTGGTAAGGAGCATCTCAAGGGATATTGTCTACATAATCAAGCTGGTAGGCCTCATATTTACAGTGCACATGACACATAAACAATTTGGAAGGTCAAGTAGAGCATTCCACAGATTTATGCATCACTGGATAACAGGCATGCAGATCAACAAGAATATATCATTGAGATGGATGGTAAGCTTTGTGATCAAGTTGTTTCTATTTTGATTGGCCCTAGATCAAATTATATTTATGTAAGTCCCGACCTAGTGGATAAGTGTTGTTTGAATAAATAAGTACGCACAAAGTCTTGGTTAGTGCAATTGGCTACAGGTACAAAGAAGAGAGTTCATCATTGGTTAAGAGCTTGTGCATTCGATTTGAATGGTATGCCTACCTCATTACATTTGGATGTACTTCCGTTGGGATCATATAGTATGCTTCTGGGGATGGACTAGTTGTATATTCATATGACTAAGGTGGAATGATATGAAAAAGATATTGAATGCTTGGATGACAATGGAGAACAAAAAATCTTGCAGGGTAAGAAGAAAGATACATTAGTTAGAATGGTGACAACTATGCAAACAAAGCACAGTCACAGAAAAGGGTGTGTGTTATTTGTAGTGCATATTTCTAGTGATAAAGGTAAAGATAAGGAGGATGTAAAGAAAATAAATTCCTTCTCGAGCTTCTATTTCCTTTGCCCACCAGCCATCCCATTAATAACCAATCTTTAAGGTATGAAGAGGTACCCGATTTTTCAATACTTTCAGGATGTCTTTCACGTAGATATTTTAGAGTTTTCGTTGCACATAGAAGTGGACTTCTCCATTGAGTTGGTACTAGGGACATCACCAACATCAAAGGCACCATATAGGATGAGCACACCAACGTTAGAAGAGTTGAAGTTGCAGTTGAAGGAAATTCATGACAAGGGATAAATTAGGCCAAGCGTATTGCCTTGGGGTGCACCAATGTTGTTGGTGAAGAAGGATGGTACTCTGAGGTTATGCATTGATTATAGGTAGTTGAACAAGGTGACCATCAAGAATAGGTATCATTTTCCAAGGATTGATGAATTTTTTGACCATTTGAAGGGAGCAACAATGAAATTGAAGATTGACTTTACATCTGGATATCATCAGGTACGCATTAAACAAGAGGACACCTACAAGACTACTTTTCATACTAGGTGGGCATGAAGAGTTTTTTGTAGTTCCTTTCAGTTTGACTAATGCTCCAACTACTCTTATGTTCTTGATGAATAATGTGTTGCATCCTTACCTGAACAAGTTTGTCATTGTATTCGTTGATGATATATTGATATATTCTAAGAATGAGGAAGATCATGCTGAACACTTAGCAGTAGTTTTGAGGTTGTCAAGAGAGAATCAGTTGTATGCCAAGGTTAGTAAATGTAGTTTATTTAAGAAAAAGGTACATTACTTGGGACATGTTGTTTCCAAGGAAGTCATAGCAGTGGATCCGAAAAATATAAGAGCTATCATGGAATGGGAATCTTCTAAGAATGTGGATGAGGTAAGTTCATTTATGGGTTAGTAGGTTATTACAATAGGTTCATTAGGAACTTCTTGCACATTGCATATCCTATTACGTCACTTGAGAGGCAAGGTAAGAAATTTGAAAGGATTGAGGAATGTTCAACAAGTTTTAAGAAAGTGAAGTAGTTGTTGACAAATGCTCTAATCTTAAAGATTGCAAATCCACACAAAGAGTTTGTGGTGTGTACAAATTCTTGCTAGAGAGGACTTGGTGGAATCTTAATGCAAGAAGGACAAGTACTGTGTTATGTGTCATGGAAGCTGAATGAGAACAAGTAGAATTATCTGAGTCATGATCTTGAGTTGGCAGTGATGATCCATGCATTGAAGATGTGGAGGCACTATCTTCTTGGTAGGAGTTTTGTATTGATGAGAAATCACAGTGGATTGAGGTATATGTTTGACCAACCGAACCTAAATACTAAGAAAGCTATATGGTTGGCTATGATCAGCGAGTTTGAATTTGAGATACGGTACATTTAGGGAAAGGAAAACATGGTTGTAGATGCTCTTAGCAGGGGAGTGTAGGTGAATCATATAGAAACTATGATTTATTATGGGACATAATTACAAGATCAGATTTTACAGGCATGACAACAGGATGATAGGTACATGGAGCTTAGGAACAAGTTACAATAGGGTATAGGTGATTAGGATGTCGAATATTGTCTCACAGCAGATCGTTTGGCTAGATTTAGGGACAGGCTTTATGCGTCGAATGACAATGAGCTCAAGAAGACTATCTTGCGATAATTCCATGAAAAACCATATTCAGGGCACCTAGGATCCATGGAAAACCATATTCAGGGCACCCAGGATACCATAAGACATTGAAAATGGTAAAATAAGTTATATTATTGGTTGAATTTGAAGAAGGAAGTGGAAACGTTTGTGGCTAGATGCTTGGATTGTAAACAGGAAAAATCAAAATGTAAACACACAAATGGATTAATACAACTGATTCTAATTCTAGAGTGGAAATGGGAAGTCATTTCCATGGATTTCATCACAGGTTTTCCGATAACATATATACAACATGATTCCATCATGGTTGTGGTGGATAGGTTAAAAAAGGTAGCACACTTCATTCCAGTGAAGTCTACCTATTCAGCTAGTGATGTAGCACATGTCTTCATTAGAGATGTATTGAGATTACATGGTGTTCCAAGGAAGATTGTGTTAGAAAGGGATGGTAAGTTAACTTCTAGATTCTATAAGGAGTTGTTTGCAAGTTTGGGCATAGAGTTGGCCCTTTACACAACATATCATCCACAAACAGATGGACAAACAAAGAGGTTCAACAAGATATTGGAGGACATATTGAGGATGTATGTGATGCATCATAAGAGGAGATGGGAGGAGTACCTTCCATTGGTTGAGTTTTCTTACAAATATTAGGGTCCTATAATATAGGTAATTTGTTTGTTAAGTTATCTATTTTGGACATTTGTTGGTAAAGTTTAGACTATGAATCACTAGGTGTCATAGCCTAAAGTTTCCTTGTCCAAGGAGTCATTTAGTTCTTGAAGTTTGGTGGCCAAGACAAAGAGTGGATGTTTGAGAGATTTTTTGCATATAAATTCTGGGTTAGATCATATGGTAGTTGTTTTCATGGTAAAGTGCTCAGAAGCATCTTTTCAATAAATTCTAGGTCAGATCATATGGTAGTTATTTTCATGTTAAAGTGCTCAAAAGCATCTTTCCAATGGTATATCTGGTGCTTCAAATCGGCTTCTGGATTAAAAGGTAGATCAAGATGAAGTCTACTTCTCAAAATCACAAGCAAAGAAATAAGCCTAAGTGAGAAAATATTTATTAGAATTATCAAAATTAAAAAATAATAAATAAATCCAAACTCTAAAACATTAGAAACATATTTATCATGCGTCACCAAAAGCCATAAATTCAAAAGTCAAAACCTATGGTTTTCCCAATGTTAAAAGGCCTCGAGATATGTGAAAATTAAAATGAACGGTTATAAATATATTTTGGATCCCCAGCCCCTTTGACATTAAACCAAGAAGGGGGGTCTGAAAAATTTTGTCACCCTCTTATTAAATCATACCCCTCCTCCTAAACCACTTCCTAGCTACCCCCTCTTAAAAACCATTTTTACAATGATTTAAAGATCATTATATATATTTTTGAAATGAAGCTACACATAAAAGTAAAAGGAGGATGAGTCAAATAAGGAAATTTACGTCATAAATTTATGAAATAAATTTACAGGTGCTCGTAAATAAAGAGTGAAAACAAAATTTTATAGAGTTGGAAAATATATAAAGAAATATTTCATATATTTATGAAATATTTTTATGGATGGAAGCTGAGTGAAAATGACATTAATGTAAATGAGTTTTATGGATAAAGGAGTATATAAAGAAATATTTCATACATTTATGAAATATTTTTATAGATGGGAAGCACCTACGACCCCACCTCGCGCTTCATGAATTAATTCCCCCAATGTTAAAAGGCCTCGAGATATGTGAAAATTAAAATCAATGGTTATAAATATATTTTGGATCCCCAACCCCTTTAACATTAAACCAAGAAGGGGGGTCTGAAAATTTTTGTCACCCTCATATTAAATCATACCCCTCCTCCTAAACCACTTCCTAGCTACCCCTCTGAAAAACCATTTTTACAATGATTTAAAGATCATTATATATATTTTTGAAATGAAGCTACACATAAAAGTAAAAGGATGATGAGTCAAATAAGGAAATTTACGTCGTAAATTTATGAAATAAATTTACAGGTGCTCGTAAATAAAGTTACAAGTGAAAACAAAATTTTATAGAGTGGGAAAATATATAAAGAAATATTTCATATATTTATGAAATATTTTTATGGATGGAAGCTGAGCAAAAATGACATTAATGTAAATGAGTTTTATGGATAAAGGAGTATATAAAGAAATATTTCATACATCTATGAAATATTTTTATGGATGGGAAGCTGAGCGAAAATGACACTAATATAAATGAGTTTTATGGATAGAATGATAAGTAAAACATGACATTCAGGTGTAAATAGAATTTAGAGTTACATGTGAAATGATTTTACAGAGGAAGGTGAAAGGAGAAACAACACATGGTTGTGGAAATCCATCCAAATATTCTACAAGGGTAAAAGGAAATTATAGGTATGAAATGAATTTAGAGAGGAAGGTGAAAGGAAAAACAACACATGGCTTTTGAAAAGAACACATGGGATTCAAAGTCCATGGATATAGAAAACAAGCCATGGATTTTGGAAATAACACATGGATTTGAAAATTCGTTTTATAAATAATTCAAAATAAATACTTTGAAATTCAAATTATGAATTTCATCAAAAGATTTGGAAAAACTATTCAAAATATGTTTTTTTTGCAATTATTTTGTGACAAAATAAAGTATTTAAAGGATTATGAAAACCAAAAAATAACATAAATAGAACTCAAAGGCAGAACAATCAGATTTAAGAGGGCAGTTAACTGATTTTGTAAAGACAATTTCAAATCTGTTTCTAGATTTCAAGGGCATGAAGGTTAGTGTAAGACACCTACCATTAAAAGGTCAACAGATTAAAGATCAAATAACCACCAATTAGTGAACTTCAATGCACAATACTTGTAGGCAATTCAAAGGTTTTGGTAGATAAATTAGAGATATACCATCAAAAGGTCAACAGATTAAAGATCAAACAACACATTTCCACGAGTTAGTGAACTTCAATGCACAATACTTGTAGGCAGTTCAAAGGTTTTGATAGATAAATTAGAGATATTGTTTTATCTTTAGTTTATTATGTAGATTTTTTCCAGAAATAGCCACAGTCAACAACTATTCATTATAAAGTCTAAATAGAAGAACATAAATAGTATGGGATTCCTATTACTTAGTTATATTTGGAAATATCTACATGCTTTTGGTAGATATTATTTGTAATAAATTTTATTCAAATTTTTTTTTTCAGAAATTATTAGAGAATATTTTGTAAATCAATTCCTTTTTGGAATCTGATATTAGTTTAGCAAAAAATATATAAATATGTTGTAATAAGACTTATAAATTTTGGGACTTGTTTTGAAGAAAAAGACTTGTATTGTAAAGCAACTCACAGAGCCAACAGAGCCACCATTGATCAGTTTTTCAGTAATATAGTGCAATCATTATAGGATTCTTGTGTCATTTTTATTGGTGAAGAACATCTCTCTTTGTCAATTTTTTTTCTCTTTATTATCATATGTGATTTTAAAATATGAATTATTCTAAGAAGATAAAGAAAATAATTTTTTTGAATGTACACTTTGTCTCTGGCTTAAGAATATTTTTTATGTTTTTCACTGAAGATTAAAATCATAATTCTTAATTGCTCTTTTTTTAATTGGATTTCTAAATCTTTTTTCTCTTTCACACCATAGATCTTAAAGGACAATGAATTTGACTAACCTGCCTTGTAAGTTTAGATTTTAAACTCTGTATTTGATTACCTCAAACCTATGACTCCATTTTCCCAATGGCTTGTCTTCCTAGTTTCAACCCAACAACACAAAAAACCCAAACCTGAACTGAATAGCTAGGCTAATACCTTCAGTCAGAAAAAGCTAAAACATAAAGAGAGATCCCTCTCTGAAACTAAAAGGGCTAGATTGCTAGTTTCCAAAGTGGTTCTCTCTGTGATTTTTCCATAGCATCAAAAATTACATAGTGATAACTATTGAAAATAGCAACAAGAAATGATAAAAATAGAATCCATAATATTCTAATTTTAATTTGTGCTTGACTTAAAATTGTGAATTAAATTCGAATTTAGTCTCACCAGCTGCTTGAAAATAATTAACTAATTCATTATGTATTAATTAGTTGGAGAATTTCAAGTTAGAAGTCTTTCTGAAGTCATGCAACAGTTATCCCTTAAATTAAGGAGATAAGATTGAGTTATATTTGAGTTGTAATTAGTTATATCAGTTTACTGACTTAAGTCTAGTTAAATTAGTTCCAAACTATTCGAGGAACTAATTGTACTAGTGTACTCCAGATAACTGAAGATTCTCTCATCATTAACTCATGCATCTCTATTCTGAGAAAGACCCAATTGAGATTAAAGATAGGGACAGTGTACTATCAGTTGCATGTTTATTCCTATAAAGGAAACTCATGGATGTGGAAGGAACAAGGTTCCTTGAGGATTACGTAGTTTTGACAGGTTGTGAGATCAGTGTGGGAGATCAGTGTTCCACTTGGTTGAGAGTGTTACACTTGGTAACAAGAGGATCATCTAGGAGAAACTGCGCAAGGAAATAAGAGGCTTGGAGGGCAGAGGAAAAGGTTTGTGAGAAGCCTTGTTTTCTTGTAAGCATCCAGGAGCATTGTACTGAGAGCTAGTTAGCTGTGAGAGCTAAGGCTTTGTATTATTCTGATATATTTCCACCTTGTATGATAATACAGATAGTGGGGTTTTTAGTTGAGGCTTTCCCCTGAGTATTTTTATGTGTTTCATGTGCATTGATTCTTCTTCTGGTTATATGTGTTCCGCTTGATCTTGCTCAAATCTTTTAAGCTTCTGCTAATTTATTGTAGAAGTAGATTAAAATATTTTTCTTTAGTTATATTGCATTATCAGATTAATCTACAGGTAGAGTTTCTACAATAACATCTTGGTGACTCCACTGGGGAAGAATGGTTTAATCTTCCCCAGGAAAGAGTATCAAGTTTTAGATCTGGTTGTTGACGGTGGAAAACAGCCAGATATATGAAGGTTGACTCATTCACTTGGCGACTCCAAACAATTTAAAGTTTGTCCAAAGAATCCACTAGCAACAAAATCCAGAAATCAAGATGAGTTCTTAATCTAAAAGGTATGCACCTATGAATCAAGATCATATTCTAGGATTTCCAAATCAAATTCCTTGCATATATTGGAAAACTTATTTACCAAAATTCAAGGATCAAGAAAAAGAGGATGTTGTTCTTCACTTGTTCAAGTTTCACATGCATGTGCATAGGCCAAAAATTCATTTTCCTGAATACTTCCTGATGAAGATGTTCATGGCAAATTTGGAGGCAAATGCAAGATCTTGGTATGAAAATTTTCCTGCTTCTAGTATATTTTATTTAAAGCATTTTCATACATTTTTTTTATGAGGGATAAAAATAAGATTATCCATTTTTGTTGTTGGTTCAAAACTGTTGTGATCATTTTGAAAGTTTTATTCAATATCTAGAAGGTTACTAGAAGGTTACTATGAAGATGATCAGTTCATGGACGAAGAGATACTAGATGCTTTGGATGAAAATCATTTTCAACATCATGAACGGAAAGTAGAAGTTAGCTTCCATAATAATCATGAAAATTCTCAGAAATTAGTTTCTTCCTTGGTTGTTGATGAAATAAGATAGCATGTTATTGGAAGTCATGTTCCTTCACCTGAATTTGATGAAAGTTTGCAGCTATCTTGCCAGCTTGTGTGTGACCAAGTTAGTGATGAGGGGAGTCAATCGACTCTTTCTACTTTTCATTCATTTTCTGACTCAATCATTAAAAAAGAAGATGTTAGCTAAGAGCCTTTTGAAGATCAGGATGAAATTTTTGTTGAATTGAATAAAGGGTCCTTTTTAGACAGACCTATTGCACATGATATTGCTTTTATATTTGATAAGGTTCAAGAACATTTAGAGTGCTTGCCTATTGTAAATGGAAAGGATGATAAACATCAATACATGTATTGGATCTTCAAAAGGCTCTCAGATAAATTAAGGTCCTTTTTAGATAGAATTTTCTTGGTTCATTAATACATGTATTGGATCCAAATGGCAGTTTGAGCTGTTATTCTTTGAGTTTTTCTTTTTCATTGTATACAATGTGAGTAGGGGGAAATTGAGCAACCATTTGCTTGATTGGATGCATTGGCACTTTTTTGTCACTTAATTCATTAGTTGATATCAATTATTAGATTGTGTAGGTGTGATGAATAAGCTCCACTCTTTGAGCATTCTTTTCAGTTTTCAGTATACACTTCAGATTTTAGTTTAGAGAATGGATTTGGTTTAGTTTGAAGAGTAGAGTATATTATCAATTGGTATTCAGTTTCAATGGTTTCATAGTAGAGCATGTTGTAGGCTTAGGATCAACCCAATGGATCATGCTACTAGTCTACGATATTCTTTGGCACCTCAGTGGGAGGATGCCATGCCCATTGGAGCCACTATTAGGGTCCTATAGTATAGGTAATCTGTTTGTTCAATTATCTATTTTGGAAATATTTTGGTAAAGTTTAGACTATGAATCATTAGGTGTCATAGCCTAAAGGTTTGCTTGTCGAAGGAGCCATTTAGTTTTTGAAGTTTGGTGCCAAAACAAAGTATGAATGTTTAGGAGATTTTTTGCATGTAAATTTTGGATCCGATCATATAGAATTTATTTTCATGGTAAAGTTCTTAGAAGGAGCTTTCCAATGGTATATCTGGTATTTTCATGGTAAAGTGCTTAGAAGAAGCTTTCCAATGGTATATCTGGTGCTTAAAACCGGCTTCCATATTAAAAGATAGATCAAGATGAAGTCTGATTCTCAAAACCACAAGCAAAGTAAACCTAAGTGAGAAATTATTTATTGGAATTATCAAAATTAAAAATAATATATAAATCAAAGCTCTAAAACATTAGACATATTTAACATGCCCCAACCAAAGTCATAAACTCAAAAGTCAAAACCTATGGCCCCACCCCCAACTTCATGCATTAATTTTCCCCAATGTTAAAAGGCCTCGAGATATTTGCAAATTAAAATCATTGGTTATAAATATATTTCGAACCCCCCTCTAACATTAAACCAAGAAGGGGGTCCACAACGTTGTTTACACTTTTACCCCTTTTTATAGACGGCAACTTGGTTAAATCAGACCCCTCCTCCGAAACCACTTCCTACCTACCCCTCTAAAAATCCATTTTTTTTTTATTAATTGGATTTAAGCTTGGATATGTTTTTGAAATGAAGAGGATGAGTCAAATATGAGGTTAAAGGAAATTTATAGGTCATAAATTTATGAAATAAAGTTACGAGTGAAAACAAAATTTTAGTGGGAAAGTATATAATGAAATATTTCATACATTATGAAATATTTTTATGGATGAGAATCTGAGCGAAAATGACTCTAATGTTAATGAGTTTTACAGATAGAATGACTTACAGTTATAAATAGAATTTAGAGGTAGATGTGAAACAAATTTACAAAGGATTTATTTAGAGGTACTTGTGAAATGAATGACTCTAATGTTAATGAGTTTTACAGATATAATGACTTATGGTTATAAATAGAATTTAGAGGTACATGTGAAACAAATTTACAAAGGATTTATTTAGAGGTACATGTGAAAAAATTTACAAAGGAAGGTGAAAGGAGAAACATAACACGGGTTTTGAAAACAACACATGGTTTTGAAAATCTATCCAAATATTTTACAAGGGTAAAAGGAAATTACATGTATGAAATTAATTTACAGAGGAAGCTGAAAGGAGAAACAACACATCTTTTTTGAAAACAAAACATGGGTTTCAAAGTTCATGGATTTAGAAAACAAGTCATGGATTTTACAAATAACATATTGATTTGAAAATTGGTTTTATAAATAATTCAAAATAAATACTTTGAAATCTAAATTATGAATTTCATTAAAATATTTTGAAATATTATTCAAAAAATATTTTTTTCCTAAATATTTTGTGACAAAATAAAGTATTTAAAGGATGATGAAAACCAAAAAATAGAAGAAATAAAACTCAAAGGGAGAGAAATCAGATTTAAGAGGGTAGATAGTTGATTTTGTAAAGACAATTTCAAACATGTTTCTAGATTTTAAGGGCATGAAGGTCAATTTAAAACACCTAGCATCAAAAGATCAGTGGATTAAAGATCAAACCATAGATTTCCAGCAGTCAGTGAACCAATTCCAGATTTCAATGTACAATACTTACAGATCAAACAACAGATTTCCAGCAGTCAATGAACCAATTCTAGGTTTCAATGCAAAATACTTGTAGTGAGTTCAAAGTTTCCAGTAGATAAATTAGAGATATTATTTTATATTTAGTTTATTATGTAGAATTTTTCTAGAAATATCCACAGTCAACAACTATTCACTTTAAAGTCTTAACAAAATATCAGAAATAGTATGAACTTCCTACTACTTAGTTATATTTTGGAAATATCTACATGTTTTTGGTAGATATTATTTGTAATAAATTTTATTTATTTTTTTCCAAAAATGATTAGAGAATGTTTTGTAAATCAATTCCTTTTTCGAATCTGATATTAGTTTAGCAGAAAATCTATAAATATGTTGTAATAAGACTTATAAGTTGTTGGGACTTTCTTTGAAGAAAATTACTTGTATTGTGAAGCAGCTCATAGAGCCACTATTGAACGAATTTTCAGTAATACAGTGCAATCATTACAAGATTCTTGTGTCATTTTTATTGGTGAAGTGCATCTCTCTTTGTCAATTTGTTTTCTCTTTATTATCATATGTGATTCTAAAATATGATTTATTCTAAGAAGATAAAGAACACAATTTGTTTGAATGTACACTCTATCACTGGCTCAAGAATAATTTTTATGTTTTCCATTAAAGATTAAAATCAGAATTCTTAACTACTCAGTTTTTAATTGGATTTCTAAATATTTTATTCTCTTTCACAACATAGATCTTAAAGGATCTAGTGAATTTGCCTAAACTGCCATGTAAGTTTAGACTGTAAACTCTGTATTTGATCACCTCTGATGTGTGACTCCATTTTCCCAATGTCAAGTCTTCCCACTTTCAACCCAACAACACAAAAATCCAAACCCTAACTTAATAGCTAGCCTAATTCCTTCAATCAAAAAAATCTAAATCATAAAAAGAGATCCCTCTTTAAAAATGGAAGGGCTATATTTCTATTTTCCAAAGTGGTTATGTGGTTATCTCTGTTTTTTTTTCTGCAGCCTCTAAAATTATGGAGTGATAACAACAACAATGGGTATTAGGAGTCACTGAGGATGAGTCCATTTGAGGAATTATATGGGCAGAATTGTAATACTCCCATTAGCTGGAGTGATATATTGAATAGTGTGTTTATAGGACTGACCATGTTAGCAGAGATGGAACACGAAATGCGGGTACTCAAGAAGAATATGAAGGTAGGACAGGAAAGAAAGTGTTAGGTTTCTATACCAATAGGAGTCATAATTTTGAATGACTAAATTAAGCCTTGTAATATTGTACATATCATTGCTTTCTGCAAATGTTTTCCATATTAAAAAAATAAAATTAAAAGTGTAAAGGGGGTATGTCCTAAAAGGATAATCAAAGGACAAAAAAGAATAAGAAAAGGTCAAAAAAATGAAAATATATGAACCCCAAAAACAAAGAGACCATGAAAATGTGCAAGTCAAAATGCCACTACTATTTACTTTTATGCATAATAATGATTGTGTGCAGCTTGTTATTCATGCCACAATCCATGGTAATCAAACTATTTAATCTTGATTATAGCATGCTTTGAATTTTATATTTATAGTTAGGGAATAAAATTTGACCAAACTGTTTAATCTTGGCAGATCATTAGATAGGTAGAGAAAATGAAAGGAGCTCATTAGTTTAATCTCAGCGCTTGGATGATATAAGGTTAGAATTAGATAGTCTACTTTGTAAAAGAAAAAGAATTGATAAGGGTTTGCTAGTATAAATGCATCCAAATAAAATGAAGAAAAAATGGTAGGGTGAGTAAATGGGTAAGTAGTAGAAAGGTTGCTGAAATATCAAGTGATTACATACAAACACTTACGTCATGTTTTAATGCATCTTTCAAATGTGCATAAGAAGTAATCAAAGCAAGGACAATGGTTTACAACTTGGTTTATTTAACATCCCCTCAGTCATTTAACCCTCTACTTAGTAATTTCCCATAAATAAGTTTTAAGTACTTAAATCCTTTAAGTCAAAGAGGCTCAGAGCATTTCCCTAACTTTTGGAGGGACCAGACCCTCGACTTAATGACTTATGGACAAAAAGTGTTAGAATCCCCTTCATAAAATTCATCTCCCTTCATTTCCCCTCATTAGCTTAGTAAAATCCCTTTTCTTAAGGAAACAATTCACTTGATTTGGAAAAGTAAACCCCCCACACGTTAAAACATATTTCATTCAAAAACCCACAAAGGAATTTTATCCTAAGCGTTAAGTGTATGTAAAACACACAAATATTACATACTACATTATGCTTAAGGGATATTACCCACTCCGCTCATTCACTTCATATTAATTTAATTTTATTATATAATCTCCAAAATTCCATTATCCAATATTAATTAATTCCTTTATATAAATAACCCAATCCCTTAGTTTTAATAAAAACTATACACTTTACCCCATATCCCCACAAAATTTATTAATCCTGTCATTAACCTCACCTGATTGCCTAATCTCGCGATTAAAGGCCCGCCCGATCACTTAACCTAGGATTAATTCCTAAACTAATCCCATACCACCGAAGATTAAAGCTATGGGCCCCTCCTCAACTCTCGTTCATTCCCTTTGTGCATCTTCTCCACTTGACTACCATCAGATGACAAGCGCCAAAAACTAATGGCCTACAACCATATGTCCAAACCCGATCACCTACTTTTACCCGCCCGATAAGGCGGTTTTCGCCGACCCCCCAAATGCTACGTGACATGCTCTAAAGCACATCATGTGACCCCTCCTAAAAACTGCCTGTGCCACAAAAGTGGTCTGATGGCCGAGAAAAACCAATTCCCCGCTTAACCAAAAGAATCACCAACTATTCATTCATAAATGAACCTGCCAAAAACAATTATTTTTATATAAAAGGACGTGAAGCCCTCTTTTCGCCCTTTTCACTCATTTTTCTCTGTGAAACTCTGAAAACCTTTGTGACTCCCGCAAACATCGAACTTGGCACAGGCCTCCATATTCGCTCTAGAAGATGCTGCAGACAACCCAACTGACCTCTCAGTCTATTCCAGAATCGTACAAACCTCTGCAACTACCGTGAACCATCAACTTGAAGCCAATTCACCCAATTCTAGGTATTTCACCATAGAATACCACTCCCTGTTCAAAATTGGAAAAGTTCAGCCTGTCAAGCATTTTCATTAAGTAAAATTAATTTAAAAATAGCTTAAATTTAAAAACCTGCTGCCAAACCCTCTGATAACTTTCCATTTTCCATTTAAAACCTTTGAATAAACCCCCAACGCTTAATTTAAATCCACAAGAACTAAGTTATGGCTGCCCCTGTTACCTTGGACGTTAGACTAATCACAACTCCTTATTTGGACCTTGACCACCTTCCCTTGGCTGACAGAGATTTTCAAATCAAAGATACATCTACCCAGGGTCACTTTCTTAGAATCCATTGTCAAAGTAGGGACAAATAACTCAACCATGCAGATGATATTGGCCTTTGGGAGTCAATTTTCCCAAATATCAGTTCCCCCAAGTATATATCTTCCTAGAAATTGTTCATATGTGTCATGCATGCTACATCCCTAGCCATAGAACCATAATGCCTCATGACCAAAAGGTGTTTTTTACTATCATAGCTGAATCCATCAATGAAATGTTGCAACTCCAATCAAGACCAAACCTGACTCCACTCCCAACTGGAGATTTGTTAGACAAATATTCCAAATTAAGTCCCTCAAAACTGGCTTAATTGTTCCAAGATTTCATTGT
>APFE030432383.1:55731-86816 GCA_000404065.3 Pinus taeda | reverse complement strand
GGATCCCATTTGGGATTCGAAACGTTGGTGTAAAAATTCTCTTACTGTGGATTCTCCGATCAAAGATTCAAAAAACACTAACCACAGATCTCTGAAATCCATCAACAAATTTATAGCACCTAGTTACTTCACGAGGAAGGAAATTTATAATCCATTGTCCTTTTCACTCATGATCATCCATATTTCAAGCTTGGTGTGATTTATGAGCCATTCTAGCATTTCATTTCCTAAATAAACTAATGTCCTTGTCACTTCTAGATACAACCCTGATTTCTTGATGAAGATGAAAACATCATCTATTTTTACATGGTATTAGTTGTTGTGCAATTTGAAATATAAATATTCCTAATTCTTAAATACATTATATACCATGTTCCATGATAACATTTTTTTTTTCAGTTTCCTAATGTTTGCTTTTGCATCCTCAAAATAAGTATTCCTCATATTCGACGCTCTCATTGGTAGAGAGATTATAATGACAAGTGATCTTGCAACTTGTAGTTCTTATTCCCATAGTGATGTAGGGCTAGAAGTTTCAATCACTTATATTTCCTTTGTCTTATTCTTCTTTATATATTTCCACACTAGCTTCCTTTTGGCAACATCTCTTCAGTTGGCCTTGTACACAAAATTGTTTCAGTAAGGCTTGATGTACCCAAAAAGAAAAGGAATGAGTTGGGAATGTTAGGAATTTACCAAGAACAAATACCAATTGGTGCTGATTTCACTTGATGGTGAATATGAGGATCATGTCTTGAGTCACCTACTCACAAAACAAAAATAAATCATGACTGAGCAATCTCACTATGTGCGGTAGCAACAAATACTCTTGTTGGCTAGCTCTTGCATAAAAATTCGTTATTGGAATGATAAATTAAAAGGTTTTGGGTGAATTTGAAAAAAATTGAGCAACAATTCCATGCCTTTTGTGAAAGGATTTCCAAATCATATAGTTTTAATGCAAAAGAGTATAGATGGATTATTGGTGATGACTAATGTAATGTTTTGTGCACGTGAAAACTGCCATTCGATGATTTCAATTTATTTTTTAGTACAATGAATAAGGTTTGGTTGATGATGTCAAGTATCAACAAGTTGGTGTTTTTTCCTTTGGGTTTTGATGGTCTCTTGGGGATTTCATTGATGTTATACAAGGTGAACCCCACCGATTATCGATTATCAACACTTGCAAATATCTTCTTGATTTAATTTATTTTTATTGTACCGTGGTCATGTGGATTGTATGAGTGTGACATCACTAGGTCTCCATCTATGGAAAGATTGGTCAATTTGAATTAGACGTTATATTTTAGATGCATGATTGAGAAGTATAAAGGTGGTGACTTGATGTTTGCAATTTTTTTCAAACACTAATGACCTTTTGGTAGTCAGTGAAGTACGTGGTATTGATGACATCATATAGGAAGTAATATTTCACCAAATGATGACAGGTTCATCAATGATTAAAGAATTCCTTTGAGTTATATTTTGGTTGATTGAGAATGTTTTCCCAACTACTGATAGGCTTGTTAGAGATTGAGTAAATCATTTGGGTTGGCATTAGACTACCCATTAAATTCCATTTATTGTCAATAGGCTTGTCGATGATTGTTGGAATATTTTGAGTTGCCATTGGACTGCCCATTTAATTTTTTCAATTATCGATAACACTCTTCAACAATTTCCAACAATTTTTTAAGGTTGTTTATTTATCAAAATTTCCTAGGAAATTTTGAAATAATTAAAGAAAAACAAAACAACATTATTCATCGATTTTTTAATAAGAGATGACCACTTAAAAAATCATGAATGGTGCAATAAGTTGAATTTATGAAAACAAAGTGTATCTTAATTTTAATTTTTTTATGAGAATTTTAATAGAATGTGTTGAGAAATCAACACAAGTAGGATGTTATCCTATAATACCATAGCAATACTTTCACTTATCTTGACAAAGAAGGAATGCAAAGCAATGCTTAAGGAATTCAAAGACCCATTTCTATAAGGAAGATTTCGGCCTTACCATTGAAGAGATGTTTTAGGAAAGGATGTCAATTATATATAGTTCATGTGGAAGAACTAAATATTATGAAAGGGCCATGATTTGAAAATTTTCTAGTGTTATAGGAGTTTGAGGATGTATTTGAAGATATACTAGGATTATGGCCAAAGAAGGATATAGACTTTTCTATTGACCTCATTCCTATTACTAGCTCAATCTCAAAGAGTCCTTACAAAATTATCACCCGTGAATTAAGATAATAAGATAATCATAAATGAAGCTAGAAGAAATTTTTAATAAAGGATACATACACCCAAGCATCTCACCATGGGGAACACTAATTATTTTTGTGAAAAAAAAGGATGGAACATTGAGGCTGTGTATTTATTAGTCTTTGGCTTTTATGAAAAATAGTCATCTTAATAAACCTTATTTCAGTCATAATAAAAATATCACCCAATATTTTTGTGATCTTTTGTCTTCATTTTGATCACAAAACCATTCAAAAGGTATTTTTATCATTTTCTTTTAAATTTTGAAATTTCACAACTTTTATGCATTGGGAAACAATTTTACCAAATTTTACTAAAAATAAAGAGTTCTAGTAATTTATCCTTCATTTGGATATATGCAGATATGCTTGGAAAGAAAAAATGCATGGGTTTTGTTGCCTAGTTTCCCAAGATGGATCGTATCCTCCTAGATCCGCCAAAACATCGTCATAGAGATTTGATCAATGTGCAACTAACATGTCTAATCAATAGAGAAAAATGTATATTTGGGAAATGAATTTGTATAACTATGTGTGGTTACAATTTTGTCATGATTTTAGTCCAGCATGGAGGTAGAATTCGATCTAGAACTTTTCAAAGATTACAAATAACTTAATTAGGTGAAGAATTTTAGAAAATTTTGTTTTATTTTGTCTTGTATGAAATATCTAGATGTGAAAGCACGAGTAGTGAGTAGGAGATTCTTATATAAGTCCTATCTTTTTGTTAAAAGACATTTTACTTTCCTTCTTTTCATTGATATATGCAAAATATTTCATTTTCTATAGCATATGGCCCTTCTAGTGTACAAGTTGAGGCTTGAAAGGTCCCAATTCTTTGGCTTGTGCTCCATTTTTATTCATGTGCATATTTAATTTGTTGTATGTTTTATTTGTCGGTAAATTCTTTCCTTAATTTCCTTTTAATTTTCTAATATATGCTCACAATTCATATTCATGATTAGTTTTCTTTTCTATATGCTAGTTGTTGTGCCTTTCTTTTTAAATCTTTATCATATGTGTACAAGTTGTTTACTCTTTATTTCCAACTTTAGTTTCCTTTCATTATACTCTAATTTATGTAGTGTTCATGAAAAACCTTAGTTTTGATGTAGAGTGGAAATTGCTTTAGATTTTTTTTAAATGTTACTTTCCTTTGAATAGAAAAGTTATTTTCTTTCAAAATGAAGTTTGTATTTCTTGATTGAGTAAAATATGAAGGAGCATAAAGGAAAACCATCGCAAGTCTTTAGGCCACCAAAGGGAGTGAGATTAAGACACTACAATTGGAGTTTCTACTAATGGAGGCCCTAATGTATGCTTGATAAACCAATTAAACTTGAGTTAGTTATGTACTTTGCTTTGTCTTAGAATAGTTTTCATTTCAAGCATGTATGGTTAAAATTTCTTCTTCCATCATAAATCTATATAAGTGAAAGGATAATTGTTGTGTGGGCCATTCTCAAGGCATAGATTCCCACAACCTTATTTTCTTCTAGTGTAAAATTTGGTAGCCTAGATAGAAGAATATTGGTTCTTTTCATGTTGGTAAATTGAAATTCACTTCACTTTGCAAATCACAATTTTAATTTTTCCACTACGGTGACTTAGCTATCATTTATGTTTTAATCTAATGTTTGTTTACATATTCTTTTCAAATTGCATCTTTAGTTAAGTTATAATACCTACAAATTTGAATTTCTTTGGAATCTAGTTTAAGCAATTTCACCCTTTAAACACTAAGTGCCATAATGTAACTCTAAGACAAATTCTTCGCATATAACCATGTGCTTCTAGATTTATGAATTATCAAGATGATAAGATTATGTCCTAATTTATGCAGGTAAATTAGACTAATAAAATTGAGTTTAGAGCACTAAATAAAGTCATTGTGAAGAATAAATATCCTCCACTCAAAATTGGTGATCCCTTTAATCTATTGAAAGTAGAAAATAAATCACCAGGCGAGAAGATAACCTAAGATCAATAAATCACCAAGTGAAAATCAAGGAAGAAGACACTAGTAGACAAGTTTTATAACAAGGTATGGTTATTATGGATTTGTAGTGGTATCTTTTGGATTGACTAATTCATTGGCCACATTTTTGTGCTTAACGAATGGTATTTTCAAAAAATATTTCAATGATTTTGTCATTGTGTTCTTTGATGGCATACTTATATGTTATAATTTAGAGGAAGAACATGAATATGACTTGAGATTGGTGCTACAAGTGATAAGTGAGAATCAATTATACTGCAAGCTAATCAAGTGATCTTTTTACCAACAATGATTTCACTAATTGAGACACATCATTTTACAAGAAGGAATAACAGTTGATCCAAAGAAGAGTGAATCCATTAGAGGATGGGAAAAACCAAAAAATGTTTTCAAAGTTAGATATTTCATTAGATTTGTAGTTTATTACAAGAGATTTATTGAAGGGTTTCTATTGTGCTATGGAAAAGGTATGTTTTATCCTCATATTAGCTTAATTAATCATTTGTATTTATGCATTTATCTTCGTTTTAGGAATAAATATAAAAGAAACAATTTTAGAAGCCGGATAAAATTGATCATTAACAAATTGGGTAAATCTAGGCATGAAAAACTAGCTTTCTATGGTGAAGAAAAATTATGAGTGCGGACACAAACAATTCCTCTAGCCCGATAATGGCTCTAGCCACAAGAGATATATTCTATGGAAGATTTCCTTATGTTAGAACCAATTAAGAGGGCCTAACTCTTAGTAAGCTTATCCCATTTGATGATGCCCTTGCTTGCTCACTCTAGTTATCTCTCGTTTCCTTCTTCAAACACCTTAAACAAGTAAACAACAACAAACAACAACCGTGATAATAGACAAATTGTAATTCAACCTACTTAACAAGTCAAGAAACATTATTCCATGAACATGTAAGATGACACATCATGTAGGAAATCAATTGATAGTTTCATATATATAGAATCAAGGAGAGATTACAACCATTGTCTTAACGTTGTCGTTCTCCTCTGACAAAACCATGTTCCCACACACTTTTGCTAGCATTCCATGATGGCCTCAACAATAATAGTTTTAAGGCTTTTCCCTTTAAGCTTAAAACTGAACCAAATTCACACTTCTCCCTCACACAACTAGAGAGCTACAACTATGAATAGCTTTTTGTTTACTCCAAACTTAATTAGCACTAGCACACCAACCTTAACACTAGCTTGTGCTTGGGAAAAAGGTAGGTTTATATAGCATGAATCGGTAGGAGATGGATCCTCTTCTCATGGGAGTTCTTATCTCTTGAGGTAGTTCCATCATTATAGGGAAACGAGCCCAAACTGACATCCTCGACCCCATCCGTCCAAATCATTTACCAGACTTCCATTACGAAGCTTCTAGAGTTGGAAGCTTTGGCTCTTTATTTAAAAAACTTTCTAGAAGAGGACCGACGTGACTGGAACAAAGCTCAGTGGCTCCAATCGGCACTAGGGACATTTTTAATCCCTGCATATTGGCGTGATGAGGACAAGGGCAATTAGCGCTGGTCTTGTACACTAGGAAAAGCAAAAGATTTTGGGGAAATGGTGCAAAAGGGAATTGTTCTACTCATGAAGAGGGACACAATGGGAGTTTCTTCATGAAGGGAAAGCATATAGGGTACACTGTAGAGGTCCTTCAAGATCAAGGAATGGGGAGTACAGGGACAGTGAAAAAACGTTGTGTAATAGATACCCCCTAAAGCTTGAAGGTTGAACTAGAGTGAGGGATGAAATGCTTTATGAATCAGTGCGGGAAACCGTAGTTTGTTGTTGGAAAACCTACAAGCAAGTACAAATATATATACATAACTGAAAAATTTGTCAAATGATACATGAATCATGGTATGGATGCAACCATCCAAAGAATGATCATGTAAATGGGTCTAGGTATGGGCACAATCATCCGTCGAAGAGAACCATAATGAAACCAAGGTATGGTCGCAGCCATCCAATAATCAGAAGGATCACATATGATAACTCATGGTATGGTCACAACCATCCATATGAAAGAGACATGTGTATCAACATAATAATGTCACATCACTTTGAAATCTGGACTCTTTTGATCCGAGTCTAGGGTATTGTGCTCCAACATGACCTGATCAAAGTACAAATGCTAACAGGTGAATAGATGTGTTGATGTCGAACATGCTAGAAAGTCGCTTGACTACCAGTAAATGATGTAAACCGTTAACAAGCACAAGAGAAACCACCAATAATGACAATGGTCCTCAAGTACTATTAGCACAATCCATGGAATATGAATAGAGAAAATGAAGTCGAACACCCGTGAAATCACTCGATCGAAAGCCAATGATGTGAACTTGTCGTCGAGTATGAAGAACTTGCTATTAGGGCATGCAATCTCTAAGGTACTGGAAGGGAGTCTCTCGGTCAACTTCCCAGATAATGAGTTGAACTTGATAGGAAGTGACCATGTCAAAGGAGGGCCATAATGAATCCCGCATCATGAACACGAGACAAAAGGATACAAAATGAT
Source organism: Pinus taeda (assembly GCA_000404065.3). Lineage (NCBI taxonomy): Eukaryota > Viridiplantae > Streptophyta > Pinopsida > Pinales > Pinaceae > Pinus > Pinus taeda. The sequence continues at coordinate 80,014 of APFE030432383.1, read as the reverse complement.
TTTGGATGATACAGAGAATCAGAAGTAAGTGTAATCGCAAAAGGACAACTCTTGAACATATTGACAACACAACTGGAAGTTTGGTATCTTTTGGATCTATAGGATTGGTGGTCATGATGATGTGGTAGAGATCAAATGGAAGGAAAAAATGAACGACCCAACCCAAGAAGGTCAGCGATAAAAATGAGGATATCCCATCCCGACACAAAGCAGAAAGTGTCATGTTCAAGAGTGAGCTTCTGACACAACTGATTAGATCTCTAAATTTTTCCCTCACCATTTCTAGCAAGTACCCCAATTATTTTTTTATTGCAAGATTGAAGGAGATAGCATATGCTTGCACTACAATTTCATCCTTCAAATGAATCTGACCTAGAAAGTTTAATGAGCCCTAGGAAGGAGAATCTCATGTTCATCATGATGACAAATCCGATGTTGTTTAATATTTTAATGAGTCTGACAAATGTGTAACTCAGTATCTTTTTCATGTTTAGAGAGTTTGAAAAAGACACGAAAAAGAAAACTCCACATGGTCCCTTTTGTATAGTTGTGTCTCTCGAGCCCAAGAATATAGAAAACAATACTTGAGAGAACTACCTGACCATTTCATTCAAGCAGTACCTTTTTTGTAAATAGTGCCTCCCAGCCCGAACAAGGGGTAAACTTATATTGGGCGCACAACATTTCACATCCGTTAACGAGTTCAAAATGACAAGGGCTCAACTATCTTTTTGTTTTTAAAGGGTTGGAAAAGAGCTTGAAAGCAGACCCCCCATTTTATTCTCTTTTACGAGTCCAAAGGGAAAAATACTCAGCAATCTTTTCATATGAGTTTTACGAGTTGAGAAAAGAGCTAAAATGTGACTCGGCGTCATCATTAAACACCCATCACCTATATCTATGCAAAAAATGCAAAGTTCATTATCCAATTCTTGAGGCAAAACAGGTCAAGATATTTACAAAAACCTAATATTTCATGAAAAACTGAATAAAAAGGAGGAAAAGTAAATATTTTTTACCATTTACTATTTTACCTTACTGCGAGAGACTTTTTACTCACTTTTTCCCTAATTTTTCCAGAGCATATTGCGAGAGATCTGGGAGGTCATTCATCAAGCTTCCAGTTACATGTAAGAGCCAAAGCCCTAAGCTTCATTTTTGTACCATTTATTCTCGTTTTTAACCATTTTTGGTATTTTTGAGGGAGGATTTATTAAAAGTTTTTTGCCGTCAGTTGGCACAACTTTCGGGCACGTAATCGCACCGTCCTATGGTAATTAACACAATCTATCACGCCATCGGTGCAACTATTGTTAAAACAGGTGTGCCGACGCCATGAATAGGGAAAAAACCTATTTCCCCTTAAAACCACTATTGAAATTTGAATTTTTTGGGTCAAAAATGGTTATTGACTTAAATCTATGGCTTTTACAAGAAAGAATCACTAAAAATGGTAGACTAGAAAGAACAGGAGCACGAGGATGTGGACACCTAGGCACTAAATGATCCAAATTTCCTAGAAGCCTTGAGGGCATGTGGACTCCTCAAATTATTTCTCACGCTATGGATGTGGGCCCAACCTAAGTTGCTTCGGTACCTGATTAGTCTCTGGGACATAAATTGAGAGATATTTGTAATTGGTGACTAGGAGCTGGAGTTAGAAACTTCAGACATATATTTAATCACACAACTGTCCCGAAGAGGGGAGCCAGTCAACATATATGGGTCATGACTGATTGTGGAAAGCATATCCATGTTTCTTACTGAACATTTCCCTAAAGCCCTCAAATCCAAGAGTGGAAAGATTGAGATTTACACCATTTAGGATCAGAAAATGAGAGTGCTACTATTGATTATCAATAGAGTGGCAGGGTGCCAAGAAGTGCCGAGACCGACAAGTCGAAATTCCTGTATGTAATCGACTGCACAACACCAATGATATTCAACTGGGCAGAGGCCATGAATATCAACATAAAACGCTAGCTGAGTAAAGCTAAGGCAAGGAATCTAAAGAAATTTTGCTTTGGATCTGTACTAGTGACTTTTTTCTTGGAACGAGTGCCACTGTTCTAGTACTAATAGACTGAGGTAGATCTTCTCATGCCATGCGACCTGCAGATGGCCCACTGGAGTTGTTTGATGCCTAGGATCACTTGGGGACAACACATGTCGTACAGACCTGCATTCTTTTCATGGCTACAACAATAGAAGATCATCATGGAGGACTAGCCATACAGTGGCACCGACTTCTGTGGAGATTCGGACATGTCATTACCCGATGGAGAGGATTTTGACGATGAAGGTAACAAATCAATTTTTAATTTTGTGACTTTTTAATTATTTTTGATAGATATGTGTTTATAACATTTCTCTTTATTAATGTAGACATTAGACCAGAGCATCCTGCTAGGATGTCGCCAATAGCCAGGTGTGTCATCTGCCCAATTGATGTTGTCGCTCCTTATCACAAGGGGAGCGACAAGGAGCAGGACATTGCGAGGAACCTTGAGGGGTTTACTCGTGGTATCCCAGAGTATGCTTGGGTGGGAGACATTCCTCGCCAGTGCTAGACACACACGGTGAGAGTATCGGATCAAATCCACCTATTTTTGACTCGTGTTGCATGAGCCATGTCATGCTACCACGATTACCATGCTGATTAGTTCCTAGGTCTAGAAATTACATTATTTGAGGCCTGCGTGCCACGGATGTATGAGGCTTGCAAGCCACTAATGTTATTTTGGACACACATATTATTTTTTGGGGTTTTGATGTATCAAACATTATCACCATATATATATTTATATATATGTTGTATTTTCTTTCTTACTATGGTACTAATGGTTTGTTTTATCTTTTCACATGTTTCGTAAATATCTATCCAACACATAATTAGCTAATGCATCTGTCAATGTATTCATGCATCTAGGAATATGATGATATGTAATGTAATCAAAATGCCTTTCTAGTAGACGAATACAGAGATACATTCTCAATGTTTGAGGGTTTCTGATAGAATATTTCCCGTTGAGTTGAAGGATGACAAGTTGTGAACCCAGGTTGACAACCAACTCTCGAATGTCAAGAGCAATGGCTTCTGACAACAGTTCAATGACCACACTGTATTCTACCATGTTGTTAGTTGTACGACCTAAATAGATACCGTGAAGATCAATCAACTCATCGTTAGGGTCATAAACATCCCATGCTGCGGATGATAGGTTCCAGGTACTATAAAAATCACCATCAGCAAAACTGATGTGGGGAGTCACAGACATCTGCAAAGCAATGAAAACATAGTAAACAAGAAATTTGTTTGAAAACTAACACACCAAACCACACTGCACAAAAATGAATGACACACTAATGTACATGAGTAACCATGTAAGATGACCTAAGCATAGTACTTCTTGAGGGAGTCCATGCTGGGACTCGAGTAATCAATAAACACAGATGAACACCAAATTTTTACCATGGTCATGATGAGTAACCATTGACTTGGCCAAATAATAGAATAAAACTCATATAAGGCTTTGCCCCCATGCCCCTTGGGCGAGGGAGGGTTACGAGTCAGATGACAACCTCATTGCAATAGTGGGCGATCAATAAAAACTTGGGGAGGGAGAAAAGATCTGAATCCATGAAGGGATAAAGGTGCCCTTAGTTGAAAGATCTTGAGAATGGTAGGATAAACTGACATGTCATTAGGTAGCTCAGAAGAAAACTTCTCAAGACACATAGACATCACCATCGGGCTCGGCGGGAATGAGGAACGATGATGAGTTTTGGTCCAAGGTGGTTCCTCAAGAGACATTACTTCCATGATACTTTCATTAAGAAGAAAAGTCTCAGCTAAGGGATCAATAGATTCCAAGGCGCCAAGCCAAGGGGATTGAGAATACGTATCGAGCGAGGTCTTCAAAATAGAAGAATCAGAGGATGCTGAGCTTGAGGCTAAAACAATTTCCATGTAATTTATTTCAGCAAGACTAAGAAGAATAACCTCACCCCAGGTATTAACAATATTTGGTGAAGGTATGACCCAAGGGTCATATTTGACCGAGATCATGTTGACAGAGGCAACATGAGGAGGTGGGAGCGAAAAAATTCCCATTAAGGCAAAATATTTGAAATGACCTGCCCCCACACTCTCATAGGGAGCACTAGTGTGCTTGACGTATGGAACATTGCCATCCGAGGAGGAAGAGGTAAAGAAGGACAATTGGTCGACATTGACAATATTCCCTTGATGGGGAAAATGAATCATGCGGAATAGGGAGGAGGCTACAGCATGCACAGGATGGGTCCAGCTCCGACTGAGTAGAATATTGCAATTGAGATTGGCATCAACAATATCTACCTCGACTTGTACTATCTTTCCCTCCAGAGTAATGGCAAGGTTAGGTAAGAAATCGAAGGGTCGTGAATTGTGCCCATTGAAAGCTTCCAAAGTGTTCAGGGATTGGCTCAAAGCAGGAGAACCAATGGCCTTCTAGGATGCAATTGACATGATGTAGGTGGAAGCACCTTCATCGATGACAGTCCCGTGGATGGTCTTCTCATTGATGATTACCTGAATGAGAAAGGCAATCTGATGAGGTAGGCATGAAACATGGTTCTATAGATAAATACATATAAAATTGGAATCAGTGCGATTAATACACCCAATAGTTGACAACAAAGATTTCCATTGTTATGGGAAGCTTTGGAGCTCCTCAAGAGTCGACATAGCTGATAGCGCCTGACCCAAATCCTCAACAATATTATAGTGTTGAGCAGCTTAGGCATTGGGATTGTAAGAGGATTTCCATAGCACATCTCAATAGGGTGACCATATAGAAGAATTAGGGTTAGGTCGCTCGATATGAAGAGGGCCAAAACTCGGGGCAGAAGATGAAGGTGTGGCTTCTTTCTCTTTCCTATCTGTCGAAGCAAGAGTTTGGTAACCTTTTGATCTAGTAGCCACATTAATAGGCGTACTCATCATGAAGACTTGAGATCCTGGTGAAGTAGATGATTGAGGTTGGTCTACCATTTGGGTTTGCTAAGATAGAAATGGCTCTTTGACGACAACTGGGGTCCCTTTGAGCAAACAACTAACTTCGGATCATCAAGGACAATCCTTGGTATAGTAATTCTACTCATAAATGAGGTAAGGATACTTAGGTTTCCACTGTGAGGATTCACTAACAAATGATTTGGGAGGACCCCGTTTTGGGGCATTGGCTTTACCCTTGCATTTGCCTTTCTTCTTACCTCTCGAGGATTTGTCTGTTGCAGTAGACTGGACAGTGTGGATGTCTAAGGTTTTACTAGGGCCAGGTGGATTTTGCAAAGAAATATTGGGAACAGTGTTCGAGACCGACTTCTATTTGGAAGAAGAATTAGCAAGGGCCTAGGATACTCAATCAATAACTCCATCAACACGAGGTGCAACCTATGACTTTGATGTCATGGGATCGGATGATGGTCGTGGAGCATTGGGTAATAAATCATTCAAAGTGCCAAATTGAGAGTAAACTAGCTCTAAGTACTGGGCACGAGCAACGACTTTTTCTTTAGTAACACACCCACCCATAGCTATATCGTGAGCAATTGGGGCCATGAATGATTTAGTGAACCATTCAGTAAGCAACTTATTAGAAATCTTGAATTTGATCAGGCAACATCTATGTCGCCATTCATGGATGTGATTGGAGATGTGTGTTACAGTATCTTGCTTAAGCGATGTGAGCAAATAGGTGTCAGTTTCATAGCGAACCAGTAGCTGGAAATGTGTGAGGAAAGACATGGCTAAAGAGTTAAAGTCATGGTAAGTACTTCTAGGAAGCTCGATGTACCACTTGGTTGTAGCACCTATGAGGGTTTGTTGGGAAAGAAAGAGACGAATAGAATCATCAATGTAAGAATTTGAAGATCACTAGAGGTGATATGTCATCACGTGGGCTTGAGGATCTTCTTTTTCTTTCCCATCAAATTTTGGACAATCTCTAGGTATCTTGGATGACACTGGAGGCTAGTATGGTTAATGAAGAATTGGGTCATTTGTAAGACGAGACACATATGGCAACTCTAGTTGCTATGGGGTAAAATTCATGGTGTATGGAGAATGAAAACTACGCCCAAAGGCCTTCCTGGGACCTTCAATAGACTGTAAGATTAGCTGAAGAAGCTACCAAGTTATACACATGTTCATCTATCAAATATAAGTTTACAAAGTATGGAAAGATGATTACCTCAAGTCTCCTTCTAGATTTGTTTGGAGATCGCTATGCAGCCAAGAAGAACTCCCTCAAAGCCAGCTCCAAATAAAATTTCTGCACAAAGGAAAGGCAAACACAATCACAACATACAATCTCGAAAACTAATATAAGAATGCACAATGAACATATATTTGTATACAACTTAAACTACTCACCTTGACAAGTATCGAAATGAACAACTCAATGAACAATGTTACCGACACTATGGAGTAGGGAACACAACTGCAGTTCTGTATTAATAATGGAAGAGTGATTACAACCATCCGTTGTATCAATCTTCTCTAGCCCCTTCTTCTTCTCTCTCTCTCTCTCTCTTTCAGCTCACTTCTTCAAGTGTATGACAATTCACAACAGCTTAGTGGGCTATCCTTTCAAATTCTTTGACCTCTTTCACAATAACCCTCAATTTTCTTAGATAGCAGTTGAGTTAGGGTTGCCAAGCTCCTCCTAGAGTTCACTAGGGAAAAAGCAATGAACTTGCTCCACTTTTCAGCTCTTTCCCATTTGCCTTCTTTTCTTAGATTATAAATCCTCCAAATATCTTGACTTTTGATGTTTCCTTGCTTTTCTTCAGCAAATTTAGGGATAAATATCTAGATATTTGTGAGTTAATTCATTGGCTTGACCCATTGAACTTCTCTTAGTTTCACTAACACTGCCCCTTCAATAGTAACATGAGTTAGTGGGGTCACTAACGCTCCCTTAGACTTGGTAAAAAGCTTTATAAAGCAGGTTTTCAGTGTACAACCAGTGTTAGTGTGGAATCAAGGCTGGCAATTGTGGTCTTTTCTTCAGTCATCTTGTCTTTCACCTCTGAGTTGATGAGGAGGTCATTTTGTTGTATAATAGATGCCCCCTAAAGTATGACATCAAAAGTAGAGACGATGGCGGAAATACTTTACTTAAACTGTACTTTTTCTTGTCAAAATTTTGTAGAGAGAGAGAAGCTTCGGGCGGAAAGGAAAACCTGATACAACACCAACACACACACACACACACACACACACACACACACACACACATATATATATATATATAATTGCTAAAATCATGTCTTGAGTCGGGCATTCCCATGCTCAGTAGCTATGTTAGAGTAATTTTCTCCAAAGAGATATAATAAGGCTGGCCGTCGATAAGCACAGTGTGGATCCAGTGTCATAATAGAATTATTCTAAAACAACTGTCTCCAAAAAACAATATCCGAAGCTTGGGAGAGGAAACAAGGTTGAATGATGCAAGCCTCTACCCAAGGTCTTGATTTCCACTTCACCGAACAGCATAGATCGATACATGTGAAAAATATGTGATGATGTCGAGCATGCACGAAATCATCTGATTACCAGTCAATAATGGAGAATTTTAACAGATGCGAGGAAGGCCACCGATAATGGTGATGGTATCCAAGATGCACAGTACAAACTAGCGAGTGTGAAAGATTTTTTTGTCGTCGAACACTTATAGAATCGCTTAACCAGGAGCCAATAATGAGAGTCCCTAATCAAACATAAGGTTACCTGCCACTAATGTCTGCAAGGACCAAGGCACTAAATGTGTTTCTGGGTTATCTTCCTAGATAGAGTGTTGAAGTTGATAGGAAGAAACCTATCGAAAGGTAGGCAATGATGTGTCCTACATCAATCGACACGAAACAGGACAAGAATGATTTTTTTTTTTGAGGAATATTTTGAGAATTTGGGTCTAAACAATGGATGGCATGATGAAAGGATATGTTTGACCGATTGATGGAGGAAACAAATGGGTAACCCTTGAACAATAGAAGGCACGACAACGATTTTAACCAGACAGTACTAGATGCATGAACACTACAAAGTGTTAGGATACAAAGACCCAATTACATCAGGGTATATAGGATAAAACTCGTAGAATGGTAGGGTTCATATTGAGAGGCCATCAAAAGGAAGGTTTATCTAAGGGAGTGCCATGTTCAAGGGAACAACTGCTGCCAAACCATGATTTCTAATACGGAATATAGTTGTATTGTCCACTTTCCCCGTCTGATTAATTTAATGAATCCAGACAGGTAAACTCATCGATCTTTTCATGTTTAAAGAGTCTGAAAAGAATTGCAAAAAGAACGACTCTTTGCCCTATTTGATTAGTTTAATGAGTCCAGACATGCAAACTCATTGATTTTTTCATGTTTTAAGAGTCTGAAAAGTATTGTAAAAAGAATGACTCTATATCTTGTATGTGTATTTAAAGAGTCCATACTAGACAACTCAGTGGTCTTTTCATATTTAGAGAGTTTGAAAAGATCGTAAAGAGAGACTCCATGGTGGTCCCTTTGTCATAATTGTTAACTGAGTGCGAAAAAAGGTTAATCATATACCCGAATTGGTTAGTTTTTTGTTAGGTAATCTACTGAACCTAGATAAAGAGAAACCTACTTTCAATAGATGTTGACCTCATTTTGTTACGAGTACGAGGCGACAGACTAAACTCATTTTTTGTCATGAATTTTTAATGAGTCACGCGATGACAAACTCAATACCTTCATCAAAATTTTTAATGAGTCAAATGAAGAAAACTCAGGGTATCTTTTTCAGTTTAGTGAGCAAGAAAAAGAGGGAAAAGAATAGCTCATCCCTTCTTCATAGTTTTACGAGCTCGAAGGAGGGGAAAAACTCGGGGATTTTTTGATTTAAGAGCAAGAAATGGTCCCAAAAAAGAAAGTTCTCTTGATACTGCCATATATTTTAACGAGCCTGGTAACAAAAACTCGGGATTTTTCGGTTTAACGAGTGAGGAAAGTACCTAAAAGAATGCTCGGGTCATCTTCATCAAGTTTAATGAGAAAAAAGACTAAGCTCGATATTTTTTCAGTTTAAAGAGCGAGAAAAAAACACCTAAAAAGAATGCTCTTTTGGTCCTTTTCAGTTTATGAGATGGAAAATGATCAAAAAAGAGTTTCTTAGAGCATCGCTGTGTGGATTTAACGAGCACAACAATGAAAAATAAGAGATGTTTCTATTTTTTAAAGAGCAATAAAATATTACTAGAAGTGCTCTAACCATCGTTGTATAGATTTAATGAGCTCAATGATGAAAAATCGAAGATGTTTATATTTTTTAAAGAGCAATAAAATGTCCCAAAAACTACTCTAACCATCATCGTATAGATTTAATGAGTTCAACAATGAAAACTCAGACATGTTTATATTTTTTAAAGAGAAATAAAATATCTCAAAAAGTCCTCTATTATCTTCGTTGTAGTAGTTTAACGAGCCCGATGAAGGAGACTTGAGGTTTTTCGGATTAACGAGCAAGAAAAATACCATAAAAAGAATGCTCGGCCTTCTTCATGGTAGTTTAACAAGCCTAGAGAAGGAGACTCGAGGATTTTTAGGATTAAGGAGCAAGAAAAATACCATAAAAAGAATGCTCGATCTTCCTTGATCTCATGCATGACAATAGAAGGGTCTATGCCATGCATTTCCTCATAAGACCAAGGAAAAACATCGTAGAAGTCCCTAAACGGGTAGGTGAAGCTCACAATTTTCTCAAGATTGTGATTGGCTCCAATCTGTGTGTTTTCCACGATGCCTGTCATGACAAAAATTTCGAGGAGCAATGTTTTTGAAATATTGCTCATGTTTCCTTCTGCCTCCAAAGGTTGGAAGATAATATAGGGTGAGGAAATGATTTCTGGTATGTCAAGGGATAGGATTTGAAGAGGCATCATGTCTGAATTAGATACTAAAACATGATGGTGTGAATCCTCCCAAGGTCACTCTTCTAAACTCATGATCTCTCTAATAGCTTCGTCCATATGTAGAACTTTATTGAGTGGATCGAAAGAAGGAGCGGTTATGGGAGGGGCAGTGGTACCGTTGGCTGAAACCAAAGTGACCGAAGATTTAGATGCAAATTGAATGACTTGGTAGGCCGATTCAGCTGGGGATAGTGGCATTTTCTCTCCGTATATGTCAATGTCTGAAGGAGACGATAGGATCCATTGATCGGTCTGTTCATGAGGAATAGATGAAATCATATTGACCATCTGTGAAACCTTCAGTGGTTGAAGAGGGAAGCAACCCATGAGGGAAAAATCCTTCAGTAGACCGGTACCTAAACTGACATAATTGTCAGTTCCACCTCCTACTAGGGGTACGGGGCCACTTGGTAATGGCAAATAATCAGGGGTGCAAAAAGACAACTGATCTACTGTAATAACCTTTCCATCCAATGGAAATTGTATGATGCGAAAGATAGTAGATATGACAGCAGTCATGGAATATGTCCAACTGCGACCCAGCAAGAGATTATAGTCTAGTTTTCTGTCTACGACTTCTACGTCCACTGTTATGGTTTTCCCAACCAAAGTGATGGGGAAATTGTCCTTTTGGGATAAAGGTGTGGCCGTCAAAAGATTTAAGGGAGTTCGATGGTGGGGTTAGGGTTGGATAACCTAGGGCGAGCCAACATGAAGCCGACATGATGCAAGTAGAAGCATCTTCATTGATGACAGTTATGTGTATACCTTTATCTTTCGAATTTATATGCACCTGGAATGCAAGATGGTGAGAAAGGGGAGGTTTACACTTGTCCATGTCGAAAATAGCAAGCATGGAATCCATTGGGTCAATGCCTCCAATAGCTGAAAGCAAAGCTTTTAGTTTCATTGGGCATGTTTGTAATACTTCGAGCGCCAACATAGCTGATGGTGCTTGCACCAAATCCTCTACAATGTTGTAGTGTTGGGTGGAACGTGCAGATGTATTATGTGTTGTGCATCGAAGTGCCCCTTTTGGGGGTCAAATTACAAAGTCCTTAACCAGCCGTTCGATATGCAAATCATTGGGCGGCGGTGGGTTTTGACCAGAGGATGTTTCTGCTGTAGGAGTGACAGGAGCTCCATAAGGTTTGGCTCTTGTGGCGAGTTCTACCATTTCAAATGTGAAAATGGTAGAAGATCCTTCACCAGCTGAAGGATGTTGCGAACCATCGTTGCCCCCTAGTGTGTGTTGCAGTTGGTTTGCTATAAGATTTTTCTGTTGTTGAGTAGGAAAAGGATTATTAAGGATAGCAGGTGCCTTACCAGAATCCCTTTTAGAAAAGTAGTCTATGCATTCCTGAAGTCGTGGACAACGCCAAGTCATGTGGTCTTTAGCACAAAGTCTACATGGATATCTGGTGGGTTTATCCTTTTCCTCATCTGTAGGCATAGCGGCCTTCTGTTTTGGGTTGGGCTTCTTGGGTGACTGCTCTTCAAAAGGAGCGATCTTTTCTTATTCTTCTTGTTCTTTCCACTAGATTTTTGTGTAGACTACACAGATTTTATCATAGTGCTAGGAAGAGCAGTCATGTTGATAGAGGGGTCCACTGCCAACTTGGCAATGGAACCACTGAGTTGTTTTACAACAGCCCCAGAGGTTGCACTGACAATTCCGTCGGCATGCACTCCGGGTTGTTGAGTGGTGGACTGTGAATATATCAAATATAAGTGCTAGGCAAGATGTATGGATTGGTCTTCTATGACCACACCACCTAGAGCGACATCTCTAGTGATTTGTGGGAGTAAGGACTTACAGAACCAGTCCGTTAAGAGAAAATCGGGAATGGGAGCTTTGACCAACCTTCACCTACGTCTCCATTCATGAGTATGATCAGAGATGTGGGTGGCAGTATCCTGACAAAATTAAGTGAGGAGCTTTGTCCCAGTCTCATAACGGATAGCTAACTGGAAATGCTTTAGGAATTCCATCGCTAAAGTATAAAAGGTGTTTACTAATGCTCGTGGTAACTCAATATACCATTTCGCTGTGTTTCCAGTGATGGTGCCAGGAAAAAGACATAACCAGACACTGTCATCCACCATAGAGTTAGAAACACACCAGAGATGGTAGGTGGTGATGTGGGTTCCCAGATCCTCCCCTTGTTTTCCATCGAACTTTGGGATGTTCGTTTGTATTTTATGTGGGATCAGTGGCCATTGTAAGTTGTGGTAGATGGGGTCGTTTTTCAACTTGTATAAGTCGATTATATCCAATGTTGCCAAGAAAGGCAGAGCGTTAGGCACCCTCGACTCGGACCATGGTGATGATGGATGACTTGAGGAGATTTGCACTCCTCCGATCGTTTGGTTCCCCATAGTGTACATGGGTTGCATGGTGTAGTAGTTGCTTTGTGGTATGGTGTTGTAGAGTGGATTTCCATGAGGATTTTGATATTGGGGTATGAAATTTCCCCTAGTATAAGCGGTGTCCCCTTGACTCATTTGAGTATGTGAATAGGGTTCCCCCATGGACTGGTTGGGAACCCCTTGTGGATTATCTCCTGACACGGAACTGACTATTTGGCCTTGATTGACATAGGGGACACTCATGTCAATTAGCAACTAACCATGCATGCCTGAGAATGGTGGGGAAACTTGTACGTTCCCTACCGGCATGTGTATATTGGGAACCCCCCTAGGTATTTGAGTCTAGAGGTTTGAACTGTACATTGGCGGCCGACCATGTTGTTGGTAAACGGGAACCATGCCCATAGTGCCGCATTGAATGTTATTAGGAGCACTATATGTTGCACTTATTGAAGGTATGCAGTGTGGCACCATAGGGGTGGAACCTGGCATCTGCTAGGTTCCACTCATAGAGGGTGTCGTGTGAGTGGTTATACCTGGGACAAACGGGATAACATGATTCTCCATTACCAGTGTTGTGGAGACTGCCGACTGGGGGGTGGTGAAGGACAAAAAGTGTCCCTAAAATTCCACAACCCATTAGTCATCGACTGGATAGATGGGAATATTCCAACTACCGAAGCAAGAAGTATTGTTGCCACTGGAATTACGAGTGGGTCCAACTGACTTGTGAGTAGAGGGTTAAAATGAGGAAGAAATCCTTTCGTGAAGAAATCCTATGGCAAACTTGAATCGTCAGTTGTCCAAACAAATCTCGTGTGAGATCTGGGAGTCTGATTCCTCGAAGATGGGGAATCCGGTTCACTAGAGCTCAATGGATCCTCCACAATGAGTGGAGGAAGTCCTAACAATCGTCTAGAGTGACGACAAGGGCCAAATGTAGCCACGGTGACCGTTAAGTTTTATCAAATAAATTTTATCATGATGTTTGTTAAAGTCTCAAAATGATAACACTCGGGTACCTAATATAAAAAAATACACTGTCTATCAATCAACAAACAGAGGGAAAATACCTCATCTGATAAGCATTGATCACCAGAGATGAAACCCAGTATCTCAATAAATAATAGAGAAGGATGGCCAGATGTACAGTTACAGCTACTTTAGAGCTTCACCCGAACCTTGGATTGAGGGGCCAAGTACTCTTGTGAGGATGAGTACCCTCCCAAAAACTAAAGACAAAGTAGGCTTGTCTGTGTTAGGTACCAACACAACTCGTCCCAGTCACCTTGTGTATGTCCCTATAAGTTTGGCCACTAGAGATACCTCAAATCATAGACATCAACGGGGGGGGACATAGTCATAGATAGCACGCTATGTTGGCAGGATACCTGAGTTCCCGACTCAGTTCCGAAATCCCCGAAGGGACCCCCACTACACATAATGCCCAAAGGATTTGTAAGAGAAGGCGGGCTACCTTCAATTATAGTCCAATGTTGTCTCGTATTTTTCCCCATTGTTAGTGGATTGATCGCAGTGATATGAGTGCAGAAGGAATTTTTCACTCCTTAACGACACTAGTTTTGGTTTTCAACCTTGGGCAGTTCACTCACATGCTTATCCCAAGATCCTAGCCTAGCTAATGTTGGTTTTCTCAAAAGAGTAATTGATTGATTTTAATGTAAATTTTATGTGTACTTGATTATTTGTCTTCGATAGGGGTGTTGACGTATGAAATATGATGAGACTCTTGACTCAATAAATCATGCAGAAACAATGCTTTGAAAAAAAAAATCAAATTTTTATGCAAACAAGCCTTATTCTACATATTCATAGTTTCATCTGTGCATCTATAGCCTTTCAACACATGCATAACCAAAAGAATCTTTTCCAATATTTTCTAACAACTACTGAAAACCAAAATTAAGCAGCTTACAACTATTTCGACAGAAGTATGAATACAAAATATCAGTCTTTCTTTCATAAAAATGTTTTTTAAGATAGAAAAACCAAAACTTTTTCCTAAAAATAAATTTCTAGGACACCAATTTTGCTGACATAATATAGTTATAGATCTTATTTCAACCCATGAGAAGATTTTCCATCCCTTTTAGTCAACAGTTACTACTAGAAATGAGAGCAAAGGGAGACTAATGCTCTGTAATAGTGGTTACAGAGAGTTAGTAGGTTCACTAATGCTCCCTGTACATAGTCACAGTGCTTTATAAAGCTCTGTGTAGCCTAGTAGCCTGCGTTAGTGTGGGAAATATTGCACAACAAGGGTTTCCAAGATCAGTTTCTGAGATGAATGTAAGCTAGTAGGATGTAGCAAGATATTTGGTGGATCAGAAAAAGGATTGCTAAAGAATAGGGAGCTCTCGGAAGGAAGAGAGAACATAGAAGAGTCTGGGTAAACCGTGAACTATATGTATAATCCCCAGCGGAGTCACCAATTCTGCTATGGAGTAAAATGCATGGTATATGGGGAATGAAAACTACAGTCAAAGGCCTTCTTGGGACCTTCGACAGAATGTAAGACTATCTGCAGAAGCTACCAAGTTATACACATGTTCATCTATCAAATATAAGTTGACAAAGTATGGAAAGATGGTTACCTCAAGTCTCCTTCTAGATTTGTTTGGAGATCGCTATGCAGCCAAGAAGAACTCCCTAAAAGCCGGCTCCAAATCAATTCCTGCACAAAGGAAAGGCAAACACAATCACAACATACAATCTCAAAAACTAATATAAGAATGCATAATGAACATATATTTGTATACAACTTAAACTACTCACCTCGACAAGTATCGAAATGAACAACTCAATGAACAATGTTACCGACACTATGGAGTAGGGAACACAACTGCAGTTCTGTATTAATAATGGAAGAGTGATTACAACCATCCTTTGTATCAATCTTCTCTAGCCCCTTCTTCTTCTCTCTCTCTCTCTCTCTCTTTCAGCTCACTTCTTCAAGTGTATGACAATTCACAACAGCTTAGTGGGCTATCCTTTCAAATTCTTTGACCTCTTTCACAATAACCCTCAATTTTCTTAGATAGCAGTTGAGTTAGGGTTGCCAAGCTCCTCCTAGAGTTCACTAGGGAAAAAGCAATGAACTTGCTCCACTTTTCAGCTCTTTCCCATTTGCCTTCTTTTCTTAGATTAGAAATCCTCGAAATATCTTGATTTTGGATGTTTCCTTGCTTTTCTTGAGCAAATTTAGGGATAAATATCTAGATATTTGTGAGTCAATTCGTTGGCTTGACCGATTGAACTTCTCTTAGTTTCACTAACACTACCCCTTCAATAGTAACATGAGTTAGTGGGGTCACTAACGCTCCCTTAGGCTTGGTAACAAGCTTTATAAAGTAGGTTTTCAGTGTACAACCAACGTTAGTGTGGAATCAAGGCCTAAAATTGTGGTCTTTGCTTTAGTCGTCCTGTCTCTCACCTCTAAGTTGATGAGGAGGTCATTTTGTTGTATAACACTAGGGTGGCCAAGAAAGACAATTAAGTATTAAAAGGCATGGGAGGTCGGTAAGTGAGTCTAAGTGGAGGATTCCATCTCTACTAGTAAGGATTTTTGCTCCATAGTGGGGGATTTTGGCCATATGGCATTTGATGTTGCCCCCATTGTGGGCTACCTTGGCCATAGTGAGGATTTTGACCTTAAATATCTTGAAACTATCCAGTCATTAGTTGTTGATAAGAAACGTACGAGTTAAAATTTCATTGAGCCTGTTGACCTTGGACATATGGATATTATGCCTGTTATCTCTGAACATACGAGTGATGAACGTGTTGTCCCCAAACAAGAGGTTTTTGGACCTAGAGTCCTTGAGCGTAAGGATGATACACTTGTTACCCCTAGACATAGGGATTTTGCACCTGCTGCCCTTGACCAAAAGGATTATGTACCTATTGATCTAGGACATTAGGGTTTTGTTCCTGCTTCCCTTGGCCAAAAGGATTCTATACCTGTTGACCTAGAACATTAGGATTTTGGGCCTACTACTGCAGGACTTGACCCTAGTCTTGCCCTTGTAAGGGTTGACCCGTTGATATGTATAAAAGGGTTGTTGCTGCCCAGGTTGGTTTTGTTGCTACAAGGGTTGGCCTTGTAGCTGAAAAATTTATCCCTGGGGATGCAGCGGTTGGCCCTACAAGGACATGGGCTGGGAGGTTTTGGGAGCATATTGCATGGTTTGCTGCAACTGTTGCAAGGGTTATCCCTACGGTTGTTGTAGTTGACATTTCTGTGGGATCATTTTCCTTTATTGTTTCGTGGATAGCCCTTACTGTAACAAAGGTTTCCCTTTTTGTTGTAGAGGTTTTCCTTGTTGTTGTAAGGGTACCTGAACAGTGCCCGGAAAGTCCCTGAACTAAATCTGGCCATAGCCACCTTGGAAAGTGGATGAGCCAAGCTGGACATATTGCCCAGACTAAAGGGTGTAAGGCTGATTAACCATTCCTTGAGAACCATATGGAACGTAAGGAGTTTGTTATTGGACTTGAGCCTCATAAGGCTACTGATACTAGAAATTTCTCGACCCATACAGACCAACAAGATTTTGAACCTGTTGGTATTGGACATTGCTCATTCCAGCAGGATCAATAGGTTTTTGAATAATTCCAGAAGAAGGTTCGTTCATACCAAGCATGTGAGCATGTGAGCCACTCACATTGGTGGTGCCTAACACCATATAAAAATTCAAGTTCTGCCCCCCAGGCTGTGGCACAGCTTGGCCACTGACTAGAGGGATAGAGGAATTGACAAAGAAATTCCTCGAGACCACCGGTTGAACCAGATGGGTGACTAGGATTAACGATACAAGAGGATTCAGAAAGGTGGGTTGCACCGAGATTGAGGTAATAGCCTGTTGGGAGGTCAAGTTCACAACGAACGAACCTGTAGTAGGCATGGCTTCGGACTCCCAAACAAGTTTATGGTAAAGTGATGAGGCACTAGGTGTACCTAAAACCAATTGTGCCAAAGACACATAATTAAATGGCACACTGATGGAATGCTCCCTGTATAGGGGAAACCTTTAGGAGGAAAAGGATGGTCTTCCTCCTCGATAGTGTGTGGAGTAGAAACTTCTGAGTCCTCCAAAGAGGTGACTTTAACATTGCCTTCAGGTTCCATATCTGGGAAAAATGATGATGAACGACTGAAGAAGTAGAAGAGGATAATTCCAAGGGAACACCCAGCTAATCATATGAACTGTATGGATGTTTTGGTGATATCACAACAGGGTCAAACAAAGGATTCAGAGGATAAATAACTAGTCCAAGCTGATCGTCAATGGTCGGTGAACTCTCAGGAGTTTGAATGGGATTGTCCGGAGATTCTGGGCCAAGATCAGTAGGTGACCCATTAACTGAAGGAGGCAAAGGATGAGATGAAAAAGGTTGAATGCTCAAAAAAATTTCTACTTCAACACCTTGGTCCTTGAGTGAATCTATTAACTCAGGAAATGGCTCCTCAGGTAATCTTTCAGATGGAGGAGAGGAAGACGAACTAGGTGAACCAGATGGTTCAGCCATGATGACCTTGTCTTAGTTAATAGGAAAAGAGAGAGAGATAAACTTCAAGGATTTAAAGTTTTCATTAAGGGAAACTCACAATTTGGTCTAGAAAAGATGAACAAGATGTTGTCAGATCGTGGGAAAAATCAATTTATTAAAATGCATAAATAGACTGGTGCTATTTCATTTTTTAAGAGTCAAGAAAGAAACAAAGATGACTTTATCGCTTTCAATTGGAAACGAGCTCGAAAGGAAAAGTGCTCGAATGATATTTTAAGTTTAATTAGTCAAAAAGATCAAATGACTGTTATGGATGATCTAGGTAAAAAGAACTACTAGACAACCGTGAACTGCGAAATACCTCTCGGTGAACCGAGAAGTACGAGTAGGAAATATCCCTGAATGTTGTGTTCAGTGTATCATGTTTGCAAGGTGGCTGACTCAGCTTCATATGGATAAAGGATTGTAGCCTAGAGGGGTATCCTATTATATACTCGATGGTATGGGGAGCGTAAATCCATATTAGCATTGTCTAATGTCGAAGCTAATGACAACTGCTAGGTTTAAAGATGTTGGAACATGTCTCTACCCTAGACCTTCTAAATGTGTTCGTTAGATTTCAAATGTGCCTTAGGTTAATTGAGTTCATTTTAAAGTTTATCTTGAGTTATGTCTCAGTTTTCAGGCCTTAGCGATGTGACTCAAAAAAACCTTAAATGCAACTAAATGAGACAAGACCCTTTCAATTCAATGAATTGTCTACACTAGAGAGGGTAGAAAACACACAATCAAATGAAAACAACCAAGCAACTGAAAGAAAAATTATTTTCCACTACTTCACTTTTTGAGAAAATAAACTAATGAAAAATACATTCCAATTCCTAATTTCCCGAAAAGTACATTTCTAACAATCCTTCCAAAAGAATTTTTTTTTTTGGTTTCAAATTCCAATGCAATCCTAGCCTTCAATGATGTTTACTACCGTAGCATACTGATGCAACAAACTAGAATTTCATACTTTATCATGGAACACTGAAATGAATTTTTTGCATACAACACTTCAACGAAAAAGTTTTCGAAGCAATTAGCTCTTAAAGAAAATGAAAACACGAAAAGAGAGACTTGTTTAGACTAATGAAACATTGACTTTACCAAAAACAAGACAAGCAATGTGATCCATGCCGTAAAAGAAATGTTTAGATAAGCAAACGAAAACTTTTCAAACTTGTGTAATGGAGGTCAAAGCCTCCGCAAACGAAATACAAGGAGTAAATACACCAATAACTCGACTTACTGAGTTCACAATCGGTTGAATGTATGACAATTTAGATGACCTAGTGTCACTAACCATCCAATGACCCAAGAAATCAAGTGGAAAGATGACAAATCAACAAGCAGAAAAAGCCAATGAAAAGCGACATTCTAGTCAGGGAGAAAATGACCTAAAAGGCTTACGGGGCCAAAATCATGAGAGAAAAACACACTAGCCAAGATTGGGAAAAACCCTAATCTTCACCTACAGGCATCGACGTGACTGCCTAACTGACAACAAGCGCCATAGAGAGGTCATCGTGACTATCAATGGATTAAGCACGCTGAGCGAGAGAGCCAAGAAAAAAATAGAAAATAAAAATTAAAGTTGGGACCATATCTGCTACTATGAATTTCAAAATCAGACCAGTAAGAAAAGGAGAATAAACAAAACCAAAGGGAAAAAGTGGAACTAGAAAAGTTCACACAAAATAATGAAATCTCAAACAAGACAAACAGAAGGATTGGGTCCCCGATATGGTCGCCAATTTGTGGTGAAGTAAAATTATCAGTGCAGACATAAACAATTCCTCTACCCTAATAATGGGTCTAGCCACAAATGATACATTCTATGGAATATTTCCTTAGGTTAGAACCAATTAATAGGGCCTTCCTCTTAGTATGCTTATCCCATTTGATGATGATCTTGCTTGCTTGCTCCAGCTATCTCTCGTTTCCTTCTTCAAACACCTGAAACAAGTAAACAATAGAAAACAACAACCATGATAATAGACAAATTGTAATTAAACCTACTTAACAAGTCAAGAAAAATTAATCCATGAACATGAAATATGACACATCATGTAGGAAATCAATCAATAGTTGCATATATATTGAATCAGGAAGAGATTACAACCATTGTCTTGACGTTGTCGTTCTCCTCTGACAAAACCAGGTTCCCACACACTTCTGCTAGCATTCCATGATGGCCTCAACAATAATAGTTTTAAGGCTCTTTCCTTTAGCCTTCAAAATAAACCAAATTCACACTTCTCCCTCACACAACTAGAGAGCTACAACTATGAATAGCTTGTTGTTTACTCCAAACTTAATTAGCACTAGCACACCAACCTTAACACTAGTTTGTGCTTGGGAAAAAGTGACGTTTATATAGGATGAATGGATAGGATATGGATCCTCTTCTCATGGGAGAAGGTCTTATCTCTTGAGATAGTTCCATCATTATAGGGAAAGGAGCCCAAACTGACATCCTCGACCCCGTCTGGCCAAACCATTTACTAGACTTCGATTACGAAGCTTCTAGAGCTAGAAGCTTCAGCTCTTTATTTAAAAAAATTTCCATAAGAGGACCAGCGCGACTGGAACCAATTTCAGTGGCTCCCGTCAGCGCTAGGGACAGTGTTAATCCCTACATATCGGTGCAAGGAGGACAATTGCCATTAGCGTTGGTCTAGTAAACTAGGAAAAACATAAGATTTTGGGGAAATGGTGTAAAAGGGAATTGTTTTGCTCATGAAGAGGGACACAATGGGAGTTTCTTCATGAAGGGAAAGAATGTAGGGTTCACTTTATAGGTCCTCCAGGATTAAGGAAAGGGGTATACAGGGACAGTGAAAAAATTTTGTGTAACACTTTCGCTATCTTTATATGTAGGAACATGAATTGAATGATTGTTGTTCAAATGACAGAACAACAACAACCAAGAAAGGAAAAAGGACAACATCTCGATTAGGAAGACCAACAGAAGACTAGGAGAACCAAGCCTATTCTTTGATGAAATCAGATTGTCGGTTGCAAAATCCTCAAGATCTCCTGATCCTGAGGATTTGCTTTTATCCATTTGTATTTCCTAGGTTATATAAAGCCACCATGCGAAATGAACAACTAAAAATTTTGAGATTGTAACTATTCATTTTGGACACAAAGTACTTTCATTACTGCGACGATGGAACTATATTATCAAGTTTAATGAACAAGACTATGTTTTACCTATAATCGCATTATGAGTGTCTTTCGACAGTGACTTTTGGAGACATTAGGTCTAGTCGATAGGAGATTTACTGCTTTAATTGTGCCATATTTATTTCTATTTATTCTTACAATTGTTTATTAATGTTAGTTCATGAAATTAGAATTATTATGATTGCTGTGAGTATTTATTATTACAATTTTCTTTTGTCGTTCAAACTAGATTCTAGATCTTGTTGTGTTTTACATCTACGTGTTAATATTTACTGAATTTATCAAGTTAGTTTAAGTATTTGATCGTTTTTCATTCTGAAGTAGTGTTATGAGAGATCTTAAGCTTACAATTGATTTCTTTCCTAAGATGTTTGAATAGTTACTTGCTATTCATTTGTTGTAGCTTTCCTTCATGCTGAACGAATTATTGTCTATTCTAGTTAGATTTGCTAAGCTTGATTCCTTTTACTTGCATTCCAATTCAGTTCTTTGCATAATAGATTAAAGTATATTTGAAAATTCTTTAAATATTTCTTTTAGAATTGTTTTGGATTGAACTTCAAGAATTAGATTTTAATCATTGCAATGATTCTAAATCATTTCATTACAAAGTAGCCTCTGAATTCACTTGCATAGAAAATGTTGAACACTCTTGAAATAAACAAACTTGCCCTGGTTTGATAACTAATGTAGGTATTAAGGTTGCTTTTAATAGTCATCTTAATTCACAAACATTTTGGCACCGTTTTTGGGGACAGTGTTTCAAAGTGATTTCTTTTTTATTTTTCTATAAAATAATGGGTTTTAAAAATGGGAGGTAAGAACCTGTGTAACTAACAAGTAAATTTCTTGCTTATCATCCGAATTTTCAGAAAATGCATAGAGTTTAAATAGGAGTAGGGTTTTTTATGAATGACCAGGAATAAAAATATAGAAAAATATTAGAACCCCCCACCTAAATCCACAAAACCCAAGGGATCAGTGAACCTTGGGAGATCAACTTTTATAGATGAAATCATAAGAAAAGCAGAATCTCAGGAATCAATAGGACCCCAGACTATATCTGGAAAAAGCCCTACTGTAAACCCTCAGGCATCAAGCTCACCATCTACAGCCTACGCCGAGATCCATAGCCAAATTGGAGAATCTGAACAAATCTTTAAGGTTACAGGAAATTTACATTTTGATCCTTTATAAGAGGGAAAATCATGCAATATAAGAGAAGGAGAGGGAGAAACTAGTGGAACTGCTAAGGCAGAGCCACAGTTGTTTGGACTAGGATCTCCTATGATCCCATATCTGGGCAGTGCCACAAACCACCTCGAATTGAGAATACTCCACTTACTCAGATAGCATTCCTTGAAGTCCCTGAAGGATATTGGCACATTTTCGACCAAATGGCAAACCAAGTATATCAAGGTCAGACCTTGACATTGGAATACCCCATAGTCAACCCAATAGCCAATTCCCCAATGAAATCTATTCCCTTGCAAAAAATCCCAACCTTTCATGGGATAACCACAAAGGATCCGTATGCCTTCTTATTCAATTTTGAAATCCTATGTAGAGGATACGATTATACCATGGGTCCTCAAAAACTAAAGTTGTTCTCTTCTACCCTAAAAGGAGCATCTTTGAGGTGGTTCATGGGTTTAGGTGGGCACACTATTAACTCTTGGGATGACTCGAAGTTGCAGGTCCCTACCTAATGGTTATTGAAGTTATGTAAAGTGGGTGGAGGGAAAAATAGTTTTGTATAAGAGAATCAATATGTTCAGTTGAATACTCAATTAGAAGTGAAAACCTGAAGACATGTATAACCTATAAATGACCAATAACTAGCAAATGCACCAAATATTGCAAAGGAAATTTCATAAGTGGATAACATATGGAAGAAGAGGAAGTAGGGACTTGGAACCCTTGTACATCTTGGCATGCCTTAGCACTTGGCACATATTAGCTTGTTTGACATGTCTCTATACTATCTAGCACATGTTAGCATGCCCTAACATTCCCTAACACACCTTGGCAGTCATGACCTTACAACTAGCATTAAATTTTTCCATGACTTGGGAACCTTACATTCACTAGAACATCTTGGCACTCCCTAGTTTTCATTCCCTTTGCTATCCTCCATAATGTCCCAGGCTGATGAGGAGATCGATGGAGGTAACCATAAACCAAGATTTTAGTTTGGTAGCTAGCCCTACCAAACTAGTGAGGGATTTCTCTATGAAAGCATAGCCAAGAGATGACTAGAATGTAAAGGATTTTAGGCTAGATAGCTAGCCTCAGGTGAGTTTTTGGAAAATTTAGGGACTTGGAACTCTGTCCACTAGTGTCTTGTCTGTCAGGGACTTTGTCAAGGAGGCAAGGACTTGGAACTTTGTCTAGGATAAAGCACCTAACATTCATGACAGAAGCTCCCTATAATAGAGTACCTCCTACCTAGAAGAGTGTCCCCTACTCAAAATATAGAACCCTTCTCTACTATCCACTTTTATTAAAGATAAATCTGTGCATAAAGCAGTACTAAGAAAAACTCATAAATTAAGAAAAGTGAGCATCTAAGTCAAACTATGAAAGTATACTAAATATGGCTCTATATAAGTGTTATAGCTCCAAATCTCACCAGTATGGTTTGTGATGCTTCAGCCATGGCCTAGGGCAACCCCTCCTTCCAGACCTGGTCATATATCTAAAAAACAGTGTTTTATCCCCTGTACGCGACATTGCCCTGAGTTAAACGCGTGTATACGCGGGTTCATACATACCTAACCCGCGTATATGTATTAAAACACTTAAAAAATATAAAAATTCCTTATTTTCAGGCGGAGATCGCGGGTTTTACCTGCTGATCACCTGTTAGTGCCCGTGGCCTCAACTGTCCCCAACCAATTCCTAACTAAAAAACTACTTTGGAGTTGGTATAAAAAGACATCAAGGGGAAGGCCTAAGGAGGAGAAATCATTGAGCAAAGTTATTATACTGATTTTTTATCCCCCTGATCAGGTCTGAAGACCCTTGTGCCTTCTGCACTTCCCCCATCTTGTACAGGAAACCCTTGTTTCCTTGGTGTTTGGATGTTCATTCTTTCCCATCACATCTTGGAGAGAGTAATGGAAGGTGACCTACTAGTGGCTTGAGGCGGG
>APFE030432383.1:0-26452 GCA_000404065.3 Pinus taeda | reverse complement strand
CCAACATCATCCATATTTGTGCCTCCTCAATATGAAGAGACCATCTCATCAAACTCCAACTCTCGGTGTGCCACATCCATGTCCATGAAGCTACCTCCATCACATCTGCAATGTGTCATCCCTCAAGTCTACCATAGAAACAAGTGTACACCTGTCTCATCTATCCATGTGCTGCCCATGATCATAGATCAATCAGCTCCCATGTGTAAAAAGTAGTTGAGTCTCGGCTCAACCCATGCCCAAGTGTTGCCACCAAGGCATCATCACTATCGTAACTCCATCACCTCAAAGTGTCTCATATCGATCCTCCACATCAAGTCACTCTTTCAAGCCATCCCTATGTATGTACTTGAAAGTATGCCCCTACATCAAAGTCCCTAACCTCAGCTCCTCAATGCATCAGATCCTCCAAGTCCACCATATATGAAGTCCCCAAAATTCACAACAATCTCATGTCATCATGAGCTCCATGAGTCACCTCCAACCAACACTCTAGCAAGCATACAAGTCTCGGCCCAAAGGTCTCTGCAAGATGCCTCAGCTCTCCATGTAGTAAGACCATAGTCTGCTCACAACTCCATCTAATTCCATGGCCTTGTTGTACAAGAGTGCACAACCTCTCCATTGGCTCATAAATAAAACATCTCCATGTCACACCAGCAAATCCATCTGCACAACATCCCTTCTTTGGCACTCCTCATTGGATGCCCATAAGTGACACCTCTACAAGTGCTCATGCACAATGTCCCTGCATAAGACTGCCATGCTCCATGTCTCCAACCTAATGTCCATGACTAAGTTTCCCATGTAGCCCAACCAAGTAGACCCATCACAACAATCGGTCATCCCCATCCAAGCTGCAATCTTCGTTCTAGTGAACTCAGTCACCCAAACATATCATCATCACATGAGTCTCTCCATCATAGCTCCTCCACCAAAGGTTCCACCAAGACTTGCTCTTGCTCTCGGCCATGAGAAGTCCACCCAAGAAACTCAAGTGTGTGTGCCCTCCAATCTATCCATGTGTCATGCTGGGCACTTAGCCAATGTGACTAAAGCATGACCCATTCCTCCACAACGATCATCAAGTTCCACCCTTGTCACGGGCCTTTGTACCTTATACCACAAGGTCACAAACAACCCCAACAAGTCCTGCAACAATCAAAAATCCTTGCTTCTCCATACAAGGTCTCATCATAAACATCCATGGTAAGATTCTCCCTAGCATCGGCAAACTGGCTTTGCCCTTCCCTGCACACAGTCCATCTACCAAATGCTCAAATGAAACACAAGTATCAATAGTACTTACATCATCCTCATGAGGTTTCTCCATGAGAGTACCCTCATCCATACATGTCTGCAAACTGCATGATCCTGGCCCAACTTGATCAATCTCAAGTTCATCCTCCATCACGATCATGTCTGCAACATTTTCAACTATCACGGCTTCCTCCTTCTTATCATCACATTATGTAGCTTTCTCCTTATGAGTCAAAGCTATGGAATGATTCTCTTCAAGAGTTAGCCATTCCCACTTCTTTCGAATAAATTCCTGCCTTATCTCCAACTCCTTGAGCTCTGCCTCAAACAAGTCCACTTCCTTCGCAAGTCGATAGGCTTCGTCCCTATCCCCATTAGAAATCCGCACGAAGAGAATCCTTTGCTTTGAACAAGCTCTTGCCCCATTCTGCAAACCTTTGTTCAACCTTCCTTGATTCTTCAAGTAGACTCCCTTCAAATTCCTTGAAGGTTGCAAAACCCATTTCTTGCAAGATAGACATCCTTCTTGACCGTTCACCGTTACGAGCAACATGCTCCACCCAGTCTTGCAAGACTCCTCCAAGTCTTTAGACTAGCTCTGATACCAACTGTCATGCCCCCAAGCCTACGGTAGTCTTTCAACAGTGCCAGCGAGGTGCGGCACCACCGAACACTTTCTTTTTAACAATACTTGTGCACATGGACTACGCCTAATTCACAACTTGTACTTAGTTTGTGCTTCTCAACCAAGTATATATTAGTTATCCTTTATATCAATGAACACCCATACTTTATTCATTATCATCAACAATTATAAAAGAGAACAACAATCGCACGATATAAAGGGGAGAGGCAACTCCCGAACAAGTCTGCCCAATAATATATTATATCAGTCTTTCAATAATACAAGCTTCACAAGTATACTTGGGAAAACTCCAAGTCTTCAGCAAGAACTCCTTCTCAAGCCCTGCACAAATCTGTAACTCAATCCACACACGGCACACCTGCCTACACTTCAACCTTTACCAAGTGTCACCTCCAACGTACGGCCTTAGACCAAGAGGAGCGCATGAGATATGCGCATGTCTCTTTTCCTCTTTACGCACTTGAGCTATGCACCACTTATGCGAAGTGTGTGTGTTCGAATTCTATGTTGAACGAATGGCTCAAACGCTCCAATATATATGATATGTAACATGGGGGTGGGGCTACCCAACTGACCACCAAAATGCCTTGAACGCACCCCTGAATGCCTTAGAACAAGGTCAGCCCACCCTCCATATGATTCGGCTCCATAACCTTAACATCCCACGCTCAAAGGGTATAAACACTCCATCGTTTCACTATTGTCGCATATAACTCTTCGTTCGTCGCATTTCCTCCGCAGCTCCGTCGCACGTCCGGTTGGTCGCACCCGCCCGTCACACCGTCGCACACCCGTCGTGCCCGCGCACCCAGTCGCCCGGCACCCGCCTGTCGCACAACCAAGAAGGCTTTACAGGAGCTATCGTACGATGCAAAAGTCATTGTGAAAAATGACTAAGTGTTGGAATGTTGGTGACTTTATACGATGCACAGTCCCATGTATGGGCATCCACACCATGGGCCAACGCGTCGGAGGGGCGAGTTGGACGAAACAGTGGGACGGCTTGGTGGGCCGACACCCCAACCGATGGGCCAACCGCCATATAAGTAGAGCAGTGGAATGGTGGTAAAAATCATCAAGCAAAGTCTTCTAGTGTTCATGCAAGCAAGAATGCGAGCTAGTTGGAGGAGATTGAAATTTGGTGAAGTGCAGGTCGACTCTTGGGCCAAAGCATGAAGTTGTAGTGAATGGAAGAAAATAGGCCACAGGTCGGGTGAAGGCATTCGGTGGAACAATATAAGGGCGTGAGAGGGTTTTCAGTCGAATGAGCCAGGAAAGCGAGGGCATGTAAGGGTGTTTGGTCTAATGAGCCAAGGGCGAGCAAGGGCATTCGGTCGAACGAGGCGAGGGTGAGCGAGGGTGTTCAGTTGAACGAGCCTAGGGCGAGCGAGGGCATTCAGTCAAACAAGCTGAGGGTGATCGAGAGTGTTCAGGTGAATGAGCAAAGGCACTGGGTGAAATGATCTGTAGGCGTTCGGGTGAACGGGCGAGGACGTTCGGTTGAAAAGGCGAGGCTTTCCAACCGAATGTGTCAAGGTCATTCGGCTAAACGGGCGAGGGCGTCCGACTGAATGAGTCGAGGGAATTTAGCTAAACTAGCGATGCCATCCTTCTGAACGAACCAAGGGTGTTTAGCTAAACGAGCTAAGGGTGAGCAAGGGCGTTCAATGAAATGGTGAGTGATGTGCTGAACGAAGGAATAGTGCGATGAGCCGGTGCGACGGTGAACGAGTTGCGATGGATGGTAGAACCAGTGGGCACTCCAAATGGTGGTTTGAGTGGACCAAATGGTGCAGACTAGGTTGCACAGTTGTGGAAGAAATTGTACAAAGGAAACTTGGGGTTTCTTGCAAAGGCTGTAAATTGTATACTTTGTAAAATATTGTTATTATAATCGGGCAAACTCATATTTCATGGAGTTACCCCTCCCATTAAAATATTTGTTGTGCTTATGTGTAAATTGTAATAACAACAAAGATGAATAATTGAATGTTTCCGATGTGTATGTGAATGTATACTTAGAAAAATTTAAAAATAAACTAAGTATAGAAAGTAGGCGTAGTCCACAACATGTGAGTATTGTTAAAAATAAAATGAGTGGTGGTGCCACACCCCCCTTCATGCGGTTGGAAGAGTACCACCAGGGTAGGGGCGTGATAGATGGTATGAGAGGACTTAATTTTTGCAGGGCTTCATTGAAGATTTGAAGAGAAGTTGATCCCACTATCACTTCGTGACAAATGGTATCAGAGCTTGATTTAGTCGAACCATGCTTACCAAAAGAAGTGTTACACTTTGTGACAAGTTTAGCAAAGGTGAAGCTTCGTGCTTGGGCCAAGCTGAATGACAAGACATGGAAGGTATGGAAGAATGCCAAGGGAAGTTCTTGCTAACCTTGTACAGGTCGAATTAGATGAAAGAGAACCCATGGATTCGAGATGAACTTGAAGTCTTGGAAAGAAATGTTGAAGACAAGCTTCTTTGACTTGGTTGGGAAATGGAGTAGGTTGTAGTTGCAGATTGTGATGACAAAGAAGAGGAAGCCATGAGGTTTGAGGATGTTGCAGATATGACAACAATGGAATAGGAACTTGAAATTGTTTAGGTTGGACCCGGATCATATAGTTTGCAGAAATTGGTGGATGAGGAAACTCACATTAGGAGCCTCATGGTGAATTAAGTACTACTTATACTTGTGTTTCGTCTGAGCTTTTGGTAGATGGGCCATATGTAGGGAAGGGAAAAATCAGTTTGCCAATGTGATGGGAGATCTTACCATGGATGTCTATGATGAGACCTTATATGGAGAGGCAAGGACCATTGACTGTTGTAGAGCTTTTTTGGGGTTGTTTGTGACCTTATGGCAGAAGGTGTAAATTCCCATGATAAGGGAGGAATGTGATGATCATTGCGAAGGAATGGGTCATGCTTAAGCCACATGTAGAATTGGCTAAGTGCCTGACATGACTCATGGATAGATTGGAGAAGGTCACACACTTGGTTTTGATGATACTTGGGTGGACTTCTCATGGACAAGACCAAGAGGAAGTCTTGGTGGAACCTTTAGTGGGGGAGCTATGGTGGAAGGGACTCATGACTTGATGATGATATATGGTTTGGGTGACTGAGTTCAGTAGATCAAATTGTAGACTTGGATAAGGATGACCGATGTTGTGATGGGTCTACTTAGATGGACAACAGGGGCAACTTGAGTCATGGACATCAGGTTGGAGAGATGGAGCATGGCAGCCTTATGCAGGGACATTATGCAGGAGCACTTGTAGAGGTGTCACTTATGGGAATCCAATGAGGAGTGCCAAGGTAAAGATGTTGTGCAGGTGGATTTGCTAGTGTGACATGGAGATATTTTACTTATGAGTCGATGGGGATGTCTTGCAGTCTTGTATGACAAGGCCATGGACTTGGTGGAGTTGTGAGCAGACTATGGAGCATTCCTAATACATGGAGAGCTTAGGCATCTTGTAGGGACCTTTGGGTCGAGACATGTATGCTTGCTAGGATGTTGGTTGGAGATGACTCATGGGGCTCATGATGACATGAGGTTGTGACTTTTGGGACTTCATATTATGGTGGACTTGGAGGATCTGATGCATTGAGGATATGAGGTTAGGGACTCTGATGGAGGATAGGGTGCATACTTTTGAGTACATTTATGGGTGTGCTTGAGAGAGTGACTTGATGTGGAGGATTGATATGAGACACTTTGGAGTGATGGAGTTGTAGCGATGATGATGCCTTGGTGGCAACACTTGGGCATGGTTTGAGTCGAGACTTAACCACTTTTGATACATAGGAGTGGATTGGTCTATGATCATGGGAAACACATGGATGACGAGACAGGGATATACTTGTTTCTTTGGAAAACTTGAGGGTTGGCATATTAAATATATGGTGGAGGTTGCTTCATGGACCTAGATGTGGCACATCGAGAGTCGGTTTGATGAGAGGATCTCCTCATTTTGAGGAGATGGATTTTACACATATATGGATGATGATGTTGGGATAGATGAGATTGATTTACATGTAGCACATTGACACCAACATCGTGGACAACATGTTGTAGATAAGATGAAGATTACTTCATGGACCTGGGCATGGCTAACATTTTGATGGAGATGGAGATGGATTCTTGATCGAGTTGATGTTGTGACAGAAGGCTGAGAGAAATGACCGATGATGCCATGAGGAGGTTCATTCTCATGGTTTGGATGTGACAGTTGGATTAGCTACCCAACTAGTTCGATTCATGGGTGCAAGCAGTGTACTGATGTATGCTTGAGTTGTGTTGGAGTATCATGGCAACAGTTCACACAATGACCATACATGATGGAGTCAACACAATATGTTACAGTGGGAATGTAGCTTGAGTTGGAGGGGCCAGCCTTCCATGGTGGGGAAGCCTGTGGGGATTGCGATGGAGGTGGTTGATGGTCATGGATTGAGGAGACTTTCTAATTCATGGAGACATAATCCTTTATGGTTTATGGGATGGCAGAGCAGAGGCAAGCAGCATGGGCATTTTGATGTTGGAGCTAGTGACACTTTGCAATGTCGTATGACAATGTTGTTGAGGACAAAAACCATTTAGAGTGGGGGAGAATGTCAAGCCCACAAGTCAGTGATGGGAAAAAAATGAGCGAGCGATGAGCTAGGAGGTAACCAGCGAGTTGGGGCATAGTGCGATGAGTTGGCTGAACGGAGGAGATGAGTTAACATGTGACACGAAAGTCATTGTGAAAAATGACTAAGAGTTGGAAAATTGGTGAGTTTATACAATGGGCGGTCCCATGTATGGGCACCCACAACATGGGTCGATGCGACAGAGGGGCGATTTGGATGAAATGATGGGTCGTCTTGGTGGGCCAATGCCCCAACTGATGGGCCAACCGTCACATAAGTAGAGCGGTGGAATGGTGGAAAAAATCATCAAGCAAAGTCTTCTAGTGTACATGCAAGCAAGAGTGTGAGCTACTTGGAAGAGACTGATATTTGGTGAAGTGCAGGTGGATACTTGGGCCTGTTAGTGTCAGCCTTTGCAGCCTTCCACCAGTGATCAAATATGCTCTTATAAAGTGGTCTTGGGGTGTCAAAGTCAAGTTTTTGTCATTTCAGTGAGTCTTCAAGTAAAATTTGGTCACTAGGTACTAGGTCTAGGATTGTTTTCACTCCTTCGTAAGTTTTCCAAGTATTGGTCCATGTCACCATTCAGCTTAGTGTACCATCATTCAAAGAGTTTTCATCATTATTTCAAGTTCTAATGGGTCATTTTACACCTTGTTTGTGCTTAGGTAAGGCTCATTTCCCTCTCCTAGGGTTTTGAAGGTAATTTTTCTTGGATGGTCAAATCATCAAGAAAACTTGTATCCTGATGCTTGTACACCTTCCCCTATCCTTAATATACCTTCTTAAACACTTCTCATCATTGATATCCCTCAAATTCATCATTTTCCCATAAACCCTAGCCTATTGCTACAATTTGACACTTTTCTAGATTACGTCTGTGTTTTTCCCTTTTGGACCCCTTCCCCTCACTCAATCCTTGAAAGTCCACTTTCCCCTACTTCCTAAAAATCCCTCCCTACTTTCCAAAGTTTTCTCATGAATTTAGAAGCCCCTCATCCCCTTCATTTCCCTTCATTTCTATAAATCCCCTGTTCCAAACATCGGGATAGGTTTTACTCAAATGAAATTTCTGAGAAAGAAAATATGAATTTGACAAACTTGAGAGAGGTTTTTGTCCATCATAGACCCCAGAAGCAACACCTCCTTCATTGGTTACATAGGTCTCATGGTTTGGGAGAAATGTCCAAACAATCATTTTCCACAAGAGAGTTGTTGCACTTCTGAAATGACCTTGGGAAAAGCCATTTTTTTCCTATATGGAATGTCAAAAAGACTTGCTTGATGCATCAAATGATCACTAGACACACAAATATTTCCAATGAGC
Organism: Pinus taeda; assembly: GCA_000404065.3. Classification (NCBI taxonomy): domain Eukaryota; kingdom Viridiplantae; phylum Streptophyta; class Pinopsida; order Pinales; family Pinaceae; genus Pinus; species Pinus taeda. Next base: position 18,578 of record APFE030432383.1, on the reverse strand, counting down.
TACCATGAGCTCAATTTGGATTTGATGAAGACCTCCAGGCATTGATTGCAACAACACTCTACATTTTGGCAGCCTCATTCTGCACATTTTGACCAGCCTTGGGAGATTGAGCGTTTGATAGAGAAAATGAGATCTGAATTGAAAACTTCAAGATGTTATGGAAATAGGACAAAAAGCAATTCCAACAAGCTATCATGGGCTCAATTTGGACATCGGGAAGGTATTTAAAAGTCGGCTTGAAGTGACATTGCGCGTAGAGGGTGGAGTGTTACACATAGGGATAGAGCACTGCGCGTAGGCTAGTTTTCCCTGTGCAAAAAACAACAGTGCTACTCGTAGAGATAGGCATTGTGCACCTATAGGAGGAACTATGCGTGGGGCCAGCAAGGGCCAAAATGACCTCCTCCCACCCAAAAAACACCAATTTTTTCTTCTTTCCCATCAAACAGGTAAGTGTTGCCCTTGAACTTCATCCTTGGCTTTCAATTAATGCATTGGAGGTTAATTTCCTATGTTAAATGTGTAACCCTAGAATCTCCTCTATTTATGCCTTAAAATCCTAACCCTTACTATTCTTCCCATCAATTATCCCTAAAACCCTAAAACCCCTCCTACATAACACTCCATATCACTCCATATCACTCCATATCCTATTTTCCTTCATCCCCAAAGCAATACCCTAAAACCATAGCCTCTCTCCCTCATTTTCATGGTTCATACCCTCCCACTCATTTTCATGTTTAACTAGTCCACCAAATACCCCATAAGATCACTTCCCCTTCCCTTATTCCTAATCACCCTTACTCACCCCCTCCGTCCCTTTTCTAGGAGTACACAGCCTCAAAGCTTGGCAAAAATGGATAGAGAAGACATAGATTATAAGGAGGAGAGAGATTTTGATTTGATGGAGCATGATGAGTTGGAACAACATCATATTCATCATGGCATAGGGACAATTGATTTGGATAATCAGGATGAAGCAACAAAAGAAAACATCATCATACAGGAGAAAGAGGCTCAAATCCAAGCATTCATGGACAACTTGGTGAGAGCCAAGTATGTCATCACATATCTAAAACAAGAGAACAAGAAACTGAGTGATAAGAATGTCCTCATGGAGCTGGAACTTCTCAAGACAAAAAGACAAAGTGACAATGGTAAATCAACAATAAAAGAGGAGGAAGCACCAATAACTTTGACTTCAATTCAGAAGGAAATTGAGAGTGATAGAGAAATTTGGCTTGAAAGAGTCAATTTTCACTCAGAAAAGCTACTACAAAGGGCCAATAGGGACAACCAGATCATTAGGCACATGGCCTACCACTATAGGACCCAGAAAAAATTTTGCAATAAACGGGTCAAGCAGATGAAAGTAAGGCTGAGATGGGCTCTCAAAGGAAAAAATGAGGAGGATAGGCTTAGGTTGCTTGCTAAGCTTCCTTGGCTCATCAAGATGCTTGATGATGGTTTTTCTCACCAATTTTGATCAAATTCAGAGGATTTTTTTCCTTTGGCAAATTTTGGAAATTTTAACATAGGAAACTTGGTTCTACGCATAGCGCCACCAGCATTGTGCTTTTCCTAGGGACACCTAATGGAAAAATGGCTTGAATTTTTGGATCCATAGTTATGAGTACATGCACCCTATGCATTTTCTAAGCTTTTGGAGTAGAATGGTCTACCAAAAGGTCAACAAAAACCCCAAAAATGACCTTTCTACCACTTTTTGGACACACAAAAGAAGTATTGGGAGAATAAACTTTTGAGGGATCAAACGAGCTTCAAATGAGGAAATTATAGCTGTTTTGGAAGTTATGCTTGCAGAGCTTTATAATGCACTATCATGAGCTCAATTTAGATGTCGGGAAGGCCTCCAAAAGGGACCTGAAAGTGGAACTGCGGGTAGGGCCAGTGGTGCTGCGCGTAAGACAAATTTTGTACAAGATTTCCATTTCACTATGTTTTAATTGTGATCATGGATTTTCTCTCATGGAGGATGTTTTAATAATGTAAATGATGACTTGGCTTGTAAACATCATGGATAATTAGTAGTAGAGGGTAGATTCATTAGACTAAAAGTAATTTTGAGCACAAATGAATTAGTTTCCTCACTTTTAGAGGCAAGTTGTTAGGATGCCTAGATTCTAGTTTCTTGTTGAGTGTTGGTTAGATTAGCTCCTAATGTTAGGGATTTGGCCCATAAGGATTGGGGGAGGTTGAATCAATGCCTATATCTTCTTCTGCTTTCTCATTGTAAAGGGTTGGACTCAGTTGGATGCTTATGCTTTGATTGGACATCATTTTGTATCAATTTAGTAGGAGATTAATAAAAAATTGTATCTATTTCTTTGGGATCCATGTGGTATGATTTTTATTTCATTTTCCTCTCTTGTGATCATATGTTAAAATGTTTTGTGTACTTCATCAATCATTGCATTGCTTCTAAGTGGATGTTTTCAAGTTGATAGGCAGAACCCATAACATTAATGCTCTGCTTTGGGAAAATATTCATTGTTTATGTTTTCTTTAGTTTAGGAAGGATCCATGGCGATCACATGCTCTTCCTAGCTTCTCACCAGTGTTTAAACACCTCACCCATCAAAACCCTAGAGTGCTAAGCTTTATACCTACCTTGCCCCATCGAACACCCTGCAATTTTGACTTAATTTCCTTTCCCTAACTATTTGGCTCCTCCTAATCCAGCAAAACCCCTTCAAATCAAATCAAACCTTTTGCTACTATACCTAGCCTAATATCATTTTCCTGATCTAGTCATCTTGGCTAATATCCTCACAGAGAGAGCCATCTCCTAGCCTAGTAGGGTTAGCTACTTGGCTAAGTGTGGTTTGTGGCTACCCTGGCATTGCCTTCCTTCAACCTGAGGGTCAATCTAGGTGAAAACATAGTAGTGACAATACTGGAAGAACGAAAGGTTTCTTATTCCCTGGGAACTATCATCAAAGTTCATATCTAGATCTAATTGTTGATGGTGGACAACAATCAGACACAGGAAGGTTGAAATCATTCACCTAGCAACTCTAAATCAATTTCGAAATTAGATCTAAGGACTCCACTAGAGGATGAACCTGACCAGTAGAAACATGAAAGGACAATATGGAAAGATCAGGTATTCATGTTGGAATTTCATCCAAGACATTATGTTCTTTGTTATAAATTATTTATTCTCTTTTCTTGAGAATGTCAAGAAGGCTTTACAAAGTATATTGTATTTGTGAAAAGATCCTAGACCTACATTTGAATCTTTCCCTTTGAAAATTGTGAATACAAAATATTTGTAGGACTTTGATCTTGATCAACACCCTTCTTCTAAATCTTATGATGATCATCTTCAAACTAATGAGCCTCAAGAGATCAAGAATAATTATATAGCTTATGTATATATTCCTATACCTTGTAAAATTCCAAATAAATACAAGCCTCTGATTTTACCTCCTATATCCCATGCTTTCCCTAAAAATCATTATCTATATCTACCAAGATTTGATGGTGAATGTGGCAACATCACTGCTGAGAGACATGTACTAAGTTTTGAGTCTTTTCTTGACCTTTTTGAAGTTGATGAAGAGAATTTCAGTATTAGGCTTTTTGCTCTTTCTTTGCAAGGCAAAGTCAAGAGTTGGTTCAAAACCATGCATGATGCAAGCATCTCAAATTTCCAACAGTTCGTCAATGTTTTCCTCGACAAGTGGGTGGTCAGATGGAATCCTTTCTTGATTCTAGAAGAGTATAACTAGCTGAAAACACAGCCAGGGGAGACAATACAACAATTTTCTTCTAGGTTTAACCAAGTCTATTTTTCTATGCTTGCTAATATAAGGACTCCTCCTGGATCCACTCTCTTACACTACCTAGAATCCTTTGATCTGGAAATAGAGTTTCAGCTAAGGGAAAGGAACCTTGCAACACTTGGAGATATGCAAAACAATGCAGTAGATGTAGAAGCTAATTTGCTGATCAAAAGGGCAAAGTTGAAGGAAGAAAAGATGAAGAACATAAATCCAGAGGAATCGACATGTTTAGAGGTAAAGCTCAATATTTTTGTAAGTGCAATGGAAGAGATGATGCAAAAGATCACCACAAAGAATGAGTATGATGTTCAAGGCCATGGCTCATTGATTGAAGAAAAACAAGTGGCTAATCCAAAGCATTTTCATTCTTATCCCAGTTGTCATAGATATGATAATGATTTTTTTATAGATCATCTTGGAGAAGAGAGATCTGTTGATCTAACATGTATGCTTGATGATGTGTTTTATACTGATGATTTGCTTAAGTTTGATCAGTATGATGATGATTATGTTCTCCAAAAAGAACCTAGTCTTGCAGACAAATCAACAGTTGGTTTGTGGAAGGAGGAAGTTCACTTTCAGCAGCTTGAATACAGTGATCAGTTGATGCATATCAGCTATGGAAGTGAGGAGGAAAGTGTAGAAAATTTTGAAGTAAATGAATTTTCTTTTCCTTTTTGTTTTAATTCATTTTAGTTCATCAGAGACAAATTTTTCTGCAATCAAAAATCAACCATCGGTAAGTTTTGATCTTGACCATATAGAGGGAAATGAAATCCTTGTTCAAGACTTCTAATATCTAGATTTGCAGCCCCCGAATGCCATTGAATGTCAGGTTTCAAATGAATACTTGGAAGCTGGAACATATGATCAAATGATGCAAGATGATTCCATACCATTATGTTTTGAATCATTTCAATTATTGAAGGGAAAATTGCATAGTATATCTTCAATAAACGATGAGTAGCATGTAGAAATTCATGTAATCTCATTGGAACCAATAGAAAATGGGTTGGAACAGTCTTTTCAAGTTTTTCACGATCCAATAGCTAATGTGTTGGAAGATATATGTAGTCAAGGTCCTTCTCAATTAGCTAACTATGAGCTTGAAAAAGGTATTGTTATAAACTTGATCCGGCAGCTGGTTTGTCATTTTCGGCAAGAGTCTCATCACAAAGCTCAGATAAAAGTTTACATTCATGGTATGAGAAGAAGCAAAGTAATCCATTGGATGAGCTAAGTCCTAGTGCACATGAATTTCAAGATCCTTATGCAGTATTTTTGGAGTCAGATAGAGAATCCATATTATCCGATCTGGGAAAATTTGGATCTGTTTACAAGTTTTCATGGGACTTGCATTTCAATAGTTCGCTCTTGTTGCTCATAAGCAAGCACTTGCGGAGAATTCAAACAATAGCCATAATGCTTACCTGGCTGCAATGGTTGTTTCATTTCACTTAATCAGGTGAGGAATGGATCACTTAGAGTAGGGTGTGATTAATAAGCTCACAAAAGTGAGCATGGTTCAGTCAGTTTTAGAGTTAGTTTGTGTCATCAAGTCATCACTTTTCAGTCATGCATTTTAGTTTGACTTTTTGACCGTATTGGCTCACATGGTTAGGCAATTACTCTACGGTGTTCTTAACACCTCCAAGGAGCTACCATCCCCAATAAGGCCAATGCTAGTGTCATTCTTTGCATCCTTCCACCAGTGATCAAATCTGCTCTTATAAAGTGGTCATGGGGTGTCAAAGTCAATGTTTTGTCATTTCAGTGAGTCTTCAAGTAAAATTTGTTCACTAGGTATTAGGTCTAGGATTGTTTTCACTCCTTCCAAAGTTTTCCAAGTATTGGTTCATGTCACCATTCGGTTGAGTGTATCATCATTCAAAGAGTTGTCATCATTATTTCAAGTTCCAATGGGTGATTTTACACCTTGTTTGTGCTTCAGTTGTGCTTTGGTAAGGCTCATTTCCCTCTCCTAGTGTTTTGAAGGTAATTTTTCTTGGATGGTCAAATCATCAATAAAACTTGTATCCTAATTCTCATACACCTTCCCCTATCCTTAATATACCTTCTTAAACACTTCCCATCACTGATATCCCTCAAATTCATCATTTTCCCATGAACCCTAGCATATTGCTACAATTTGACACTTTTCTAGGTTAGGCCTATGTTTTTCCCTTTTGGACCCCTTCCCCTAACTCAATCCTTGACATTCCACTTTCCCATACTTCCTAACATCCCTCCCTACTTCCCAAAATTTTCTCAAGAATTTAGAAGCCCCTCATCCCCTTCATTTCCCTTCATTTCTACAAATCCCTTGTTCCACACATCGGGATAGGTTTTATTCAAATGATGTTTCTTAGCTAGAAAATATGAATTTGACAAAAATGAGAGAGATTTTTGTCCATCATAGACCTAAGACAAAAAACCTCCTTCCCTTTTTACATAGGTCTCATGGTTTGGGAGAAATGTCCAAACAATCATTTTCCATAGGAGAGTTGCTACATTTCTGAAATGACCTTGGTAAAATCAATTTTCCCCTAGACGTAATGTCCAAAATACTTTCTTGATGCATCAAAGGATAACTAGACATAAATAGATTTCCAATGAGCTATCATGAGCTCAATTTGGATTTGAGGAAGACCTCCAAATGTTGATTGCAACAGCACTCCGCATTTTAGCAGCCTCGTTCTGCACATTTTGACTAGTCTTGGGAGATTGAGCTTTTGATAGAGAAAATGAGATCCAAATTGAAAAATTCAAGATGTTATAGAAATTACACAGAGAGTGATTTCCAACACGCTATCATGGGCTCAATTTGGACATTGAGAAGCCAGTCAAAAATCATATTGAAGTGGCACTGCGCGTAGAGGCCAGAGCGTTGCGCTTAAGGACAGAGTGTTGCACGTAGGCTAGTTTTCCCTATGCAAAAATCAATGGTGTTGCACGTAGAGAAAGGCATTGCACGCCTATAGGAGGCACTGTGCATAGGGCTAGAAAGGGCCAAAATGACCTCCTCCCACCCAAAAAACACCAAATTTATCTTCTTTCCCCTCAAACAAGTAAGTGTTTCTCTTGAACTTCATCCTTGGCTTTCAATTAATGCATTTGAGGTTAATTGCTATGTTAAATGTGTAACCCTAGAATATCATCTATTAATACCTTAAAACCATAACCCTTACTATTCCTCCCATCATTTATCCCTAAAACCCCTCCTACATAACACTCCATATCACTCCATATCCTTTTTTCCTTCATCCCCAAATCAATACCCTAAAACCCGTGCCCATCTCCCTCATTTTCATGGTTCATACCCTCCCACTCCTTTTCATGTTTACCTAGTCCACCAAACACCCCACGAGATCACTTCCCCTTCCCTTATTCCTATTCACCCTTACTCACCCCCTCCATCCCTTTTTTAGGAGTACATAGCCCCAAAGCTTGGCAAACATGGATAGAGAAGACAAAGATTATGAGGAGGAGAGAGATTTTGATTTGATGGAGCACGATGAGCTGGAAGAACATCATATTCATCATGGCATAGAGATAATTGATTTGGAGGCTCAGGATGAAGCAACAAAAGAAAACATCATCATACAAGGGAAAGAGGCTCAAATCCAAGCATTGATGGACAACATGGCGAGAGCCAAGTATGTCATCACATATTTGAAACAAGAGAAAAATAATCTGAGTGACAAGTAGGTCCTCATGGAGCTGGAACTTCTCAAGACAAAAAAGACAAAGTGACAAGGGTAAATCAACAATACAAGAGGAAGAAGCACCAGTCACTTTGACTTCAATTGAGAAGGAAATTCAAAGTGATAGAGAACTTTGGGTTGAAAGAGTCAATTTTCATTTAGAAAAGCTGCTGCAAAGGGCCAATAGGGACAACCAGATCATCAGATACATGGCCTACCACTACAGGACTCGAAACAAAATTTGAAATATACAGGTCAAGCAGATGAAAGCAAGGTTGAGACGGGCTCTCAAAGGAAAAAAGGAGGAGGATAGTCTTAGGTTGCTTGTTGAAGCTTCCTTGGCTCATCAAGATGCTTGATGATGGTGCTGCTCACCAATTTTTATCAAATTCAGAGGAATTTTTTCCTTTGGCAAATTTTGGAATTTTAACACAGGAAACAGGGCTCCGGTGGCACTACACTTTACCTAGGGACACCTAATGGACAAATGGCTTGCAATTTTGGATTCATAGCGATTAGTACATGCACCCTATGCATTTTCTAAGCTTTTGGAGTAGAACTGGTCTACCAAAAGGTCACAAAACACCCCAAAAATTATTTCTGCCACTTTTTGGACACAAAAAAGAAGTCTTGGGAGAATCAAATTTTGAGGGGTCAAACAATCTTCAAATGAAGAATTTTTAGATGTTTTGGAATGTAGACTTGAATATATTTCCAGTGAGCTATCATGAGCTCAATTTGGATGATGCGAAGGCCTCCAAAAGGGACCTAAAACTGGCACTACACGTAGGGCCAGTGGCATTGCGCGTGGGACAAATTTTGCACAAGATTGCCATTTCACTATGTTTTTACTGTGATCATGGATTTTCTCTCATGGAGGATTTTCTTACTAATGTAAATGATGACTTGGCTTGTAAATATGATGGATATTTAGTAGTAGAGGGTAAATTCATTAGATTAAAAGTCATTTTGAGCACAAATGAATCAGTTTCCTCACTTTTAGAGGTAAGTTGTTAGGATGCCTAGATTCCAGTTTCTTGTTCAACATTGATTATATTAGCTCCTCATCTTAGGGATTCAATCCCTGAGGATTGGAGGAGTTTGAATCAATGCCTATATATTCTTATTCTTTCTCAATGTAAAGGGTTGGACTCAGCTGGATGCTTGTGCTTTGATTGGACATCATTTTGTATCAGTTTAGCAAAAGATTAATAAAAAATTGCAACTATTTCTTTGGGATCCATGTGGTATGATGTTTAGTTTAGTTTCCTCTCTTGTGATCATATGTTAAAATGTTTTGTGTACTTCATTAATCATTTCATTGCTTCTAAGTGGATGTTATCGAGTTGATATGCAGAACCCATAACATTAATGCTCTACTTTGGGAAAATATTCACAGTTTATGTTTTCTTCAGTTTAGGAAGGATCCATGGTGATCACATGCTCTTCCTAGCTTCTCACCAGTCTTTAAACACCTCACCCATCAAAACCCTAGAGTTCTAATATTTATACCTACCTCCCCCCATCGAACACCCTGCAATTTTGACTTAATTTCCTTGCCCTAACTGTTTGGCTCCTCCTGTTCAAGAAAAACCCCTTCAAATCAAATCAAACCTTGTGCTATTATACCTAGCCTAATATCATTTTCTTGATCTAGTCATATTAGCTGAGATCCTCACGGAGAGAGCCCTATCCTAGCATAGTAGGGTTAGCTACTTGGTTAAGCATGGTTTTTGGTTACCCTGGCATTGCCTTCCTTTAGCCCAAGGTTCAATCCAGGTGATAACATAGTGGCGAACATACTGGGGAAGAACGAAAGGTTTCATATTCCCTAGGAAATATCATCAAAGTTCATATCTAGATCTTATTGTTGATGGTGGACAACAATCTGACACAGGAAGGCTGAAATCATTCACCTGGGGACTCTAAATCAATTTTGAGATCAGATCCAAGGACTCCACTGGAGGATGAACCTGACCAGTAGAAACATGAAAGGACAATATGGAAGATCAAGTATTCAAGTTGGAATTTCATCCAAGACATTATGTTCTTTGCTATAAATTATTTCTTCTCTTTTCCCGAGAATGTTAAGAAGGCTTTACAAAGTATATTGTATTTGAGAAAAGATCCTAGACCTGCATTTGATTCTTTCCCTTTGAAGATTGTGAATATAAAATATTTGCATGACTTTGATCTTGATCAAGACCCTTCTTCTGAATCTTATTATGGTTGTCTTCAAGTTGATGAGCCTCGAGAGATCAAGAATAATTCTATAGCTTCTGTATATATTCCTATACCTTTTAAAATTCCAAATAAATACAAGCATATGATTTTACCTCCTATATCCCATGCTTTCCCTAAAAATCATTACCTATATCTACCACAATTTTATGGTGAATGTGACAGCTGTAGAGATTTCACCTGTAGATCAAGCTGATATATGCAATGTCCTAAAGCATAATACTTGATCTATTTCTACAAAACATTAAGCGAAAGAAAAATTGATTTCATGAGCATCATCAAGCATAAACACATATAACTGATCAAGAGAAATAATCACAGATAACACAAGATATATCATTGGGGAAAGCACCAACATAAAACTCCAATGCTCTATTATCAATCAAGTTTAGATCCTCAACAACATACAAAAAGAATTAGCTCAATAGCTATCAACAAGCAATGGGATACACCCATTGCAAGGCATTTCTTGTTGAAAAGTGTGCAACAAGAAATGCTAAATTTAGAATGTGCTAAAAATAGGACTCCTAAAAATAGCATGTCTAAAAATAGCAGTTTGGCCACGGAGTTCATTGGCCACCTTGGGTGAGAGGTGAAACTGCTAAAAATAGAAAGTTCTAAAAATAGCATTTTTGGGTCCCTTCCTATTTTTAGTAGTCCCTGGTCTAACTATAGAAAGTAAAAACGAATTTGGTCTTACCAGCAGTTTAAAATATTAATTAATTAATATCCATGAGTTAATTAGTTATGGAAAATTAAACTTGAAGTCTTTGTGAGATCATGCAATTATTTTCTCTCTTGATTTAGGAATTTATCCCTTGATTAAAGGAGATAAGGTTCAGTTCTATATTAAGAGGATCAGTTGACTTAGTTCTAACTAGTCAAGTCCAGTTGGATTATTTAACAAGTTGTTAAATTTTCTATATTCAGTTTTTTAATGCTTGCATGCATGTGAAAACTGATAATTGAGTATTCTCTCATGAATAACTGATGCATGGAAGTTCAGACAAAGACACAGTTGAGATTAGATGAGGGACAATGTACTATCAGATGCTAGGATATTTCTAGTAAGTATTCCTTGCATGAGGAAGAAATCTATTTTCTTCTATGACTACGTAGGTGGACCTGAGGTGACAACAGGTATGATTAGGCCAATTTTCATCCTATATAATGAGGCCTAGGTAGTCCATCATTTTCATCTTCTGATTACAGAGAGAGCAAGATAGCTATTGAGCTAATTCTTTTTGTATGTTGTTGAGGATCTACACTTGATTGATAATACAGTGTTGTGGTTTTATGTTGGTGCTTTCCCTAGTGATATATCTTGTGTTATGTGTTATTATTTCTCTTGATCAATTATATGTGTTTATGCTTGATGATGCACATGAAATCAATTTTGCTTCCAATTAATGTTTTGTAGAACTAGATCAAGTATTATGCTTTAGGACATTGCATATATCAGTTTGATCTACAGGTGAAATTTTTTACATGGTATTAGAGCACAGGTTAATCAAGAAAGGAAGAGTATACAAGCAAGAGAAAGGAATTCGAATTTTATTATTCGGGATATAGATATCTAGTTCTCATCACAGTTCAGATTTCATCCAGATGGCCTTCACTGGTTTGAGGCTTGAGTATGCCCTTGATGGCAGCTCAAACTATATAGCTTGGAAGGATCACATGGAAGCAGCATTGGAAGATAATGGCATTAAGAACTACATTGATCAAGATGTCCCTAAGCCTACTGATGCTACTTAGGTTGTAGACTGGAAGAAGAATGTGGCTAGAGCTAGGAGAATCATCTTGGAGGGAGTTCAAGATCACATAGTCTCGAGCCTCCATGGGAAGGAGACTCCGTTTACAATGTGGAAAACATTGAAAGATTTATATCAGAATAGTAGTGATCAAAGGAAGTTGGCACTGAAAGACAAGCTTTGAAATATCAAGTGTGAGAAGGGTGATACGATCACTACATTCCTGAACAAGCTCACCAACTGCAGAGATGAGCTTGCAAGCATAGGGATCACTACCGTTGATGATGATATGGTGATTCTAGCACTTCTTGGCCTGCCTAAGTGTTGGCATAGTTACCAAGACTTGGTTAATGGAAGGGCCAAACTGTCATATTGGGAACAACTATGGTCGGATTTGATGCAGGAGGAGATCAGACGGAACACCAAAGATGGAGATTCTTCATCAAAGCATGATGAGGAAGAGAACTTGGATTTAGCTTCTAAAGCTAAGAAGGGGAAAGGGAAGTCATCCCAATCCAAGTCTTCTCAAGGAGGTAAAAAGTTGACAAGTCGAAAGTGAGATGCTTTCATTGTCATGAGTTGGGTCACTATGCTACTAGTTGCCCAAAGAAGAAGTCCAAGAAGGGTTCCTCCAAGGAATCTGATGGTGATGAATTAGCTTCACAATTTGAGATGGATTTCTCACTTATTTCATGCATGGTTTCATCAAGCATGGGATGTTTTTGGTACTTGGACAGTGGAGCTTCTTTCCACATGTCAGGTGACAAGACTATTTTCAGCACTTTGGAGGAGAAGGATCTTCGGATATGGATCGAGAAGGGCGATGACGAAAAGTACCATGTCTCAGGTAAGGTACAGTTGCGTTTTAGAGGGAGCATAGCTCTCCCCTCTCTCTTTCTAATGTTATCTATGTACCAGGGCTAAAAAAGAATCTTGTGTCTGTTATCACTGAAAAGATTTTAAGGCAAAGGTAATATCAAGAGAGTTGAATTTTTGACTTGAAGCTGTGTTTTTAAAATCACACAGCAGTTTCGTAGCGCGCTACGAAACTGCTGTAGCTGCACATTATGCTTTCATGGACCAAATGTTGAAAGGCAAAGGCAAATATTGTTGAAAGGAAGTTTATGAAGATGACATCTCTATAGGATTTGTTTTGTCTTCCATTTCAAATCTAATTCAAGCAGTGCTGGAGTTTGAGGCTCAGTTACAGATATTAGAATTACTGGAACATAAAGAAATATTTACTGCTGGTAATAAAGCTGTACTGCATATTCATTATGTTGTTGAGGAATGTGAGATAATGGAGCTATTAGAGCAGATGGAGCTACAATAGTGCTTCATTGAAAATTTTGGAACCCATATTATTATATCTGTGACAATTGGTGGTGGAGATGTGATATACGTTAAACAGCACCACTCATCCCCATTATCTTCAACAGACATTGAGAAATATGTAAAAGAGATTGCTGGCCAAAGATTTTCAGATTTAGAAAGTGATAGCAGTGTTGGTGTAAGCACATTGAAAGACAAGGATGTCACAACCATATTTAGGAGGAGAGGAGGTGATGATATTGTCCAAAGTCACAAAGTTTGGGTGGATACTATTGGCCTTAATCCTGATGTTATCAATATGTCATTTCAACCTGTGGTATCTCGTTGGAAGGGCTTCCTGGAAAGGACCATCTCAAACGTGCTATTGATCTCTACCTAGAATACAAACCTCCAATCGAAGAGTTTCAGTATTTCTTGGAATTTCTAGTATCTCGTACATGGGCTCCACTTTCTGGTGACTTGCCAGGACAAGAAAGGAAGGAACCAATATGCCCAACACTGCAATTCAGTTTGATGGGTCCTAAGCTTCATGTTAGCACATCTCAGGTAACTGTTGGTAGAAAACCAGTGACAGGGCTTCGGTTATGTCTCGAGGGAAGGAAGCAAAACAGACTTGCAATTAATTTGCAACATTTAGTCTCTCTACCCAAAATCCTACAGCCACACTGGGATGCACATGTTGCAATTGGGCCTCCTAAGTGGCAAGGACCAGAAAAGCAAGATAGTAGATGGTTTGAACCTGTTCAATGGAAGAACTTTTCACATGTCAGCAGTGCTCCTGTAGAGAACAGTGAAACATGGATAGGGGACCTCTCTGGGGTTTATATTGTTACTGGAGCACAACTTGGTGTCTAGGATTTTGGGAATAAAAGTGTTTTGGCATCTCAGGCTTTTATTTTATAAGGTTCCAGGTTGTACCATACGGAGATCAGTATGGGATCATACACCTGTATCACATCAAAAGGTTGGCATATATACATCAAACCAATCAGCATTGAAGATCTCAGGTAATCCCAGTTCCGGATAAACTGTCCAAATAAGAAAGCTGGCAAAGTTCGTCGATGTGACAGAGATGACCAACGGGCCTCAAGATATGCCTGGCCATTGGTTGGTCACTGGTGCAAAGTTGGGAGTTGAGAAAGGAAGGATTCTATTGCGTGTAAAATATTCCCTTCTAAATTACTAAGATATGAGAGATGAATGTGATTGGATGATGATATATATGAAATATGTCAGTGCTTGGCTACAAAGGTTGTATACGAATGTAGAGAACAGGAACATCACCTTCTCATGTAGCAGAGATTTAAACAACATCTATTCGGAAAATTCTTTTCACAGGTCAGTGTGTAAAACACTTCATGGGGTTTCTCAATGCTAGTGTTCATTTGTTTCTGTCTATCAAGACTTCCCAATGGGAATTCAGATCAAAACAGGTGTCCATTTAAAAAGGGTGAAATATTTTAATCCAAGTCTAAATGTTTGTTATAAAGCCTCTTTATCGCTGTTCAAAAGGCATTTAACAAGTTGCATAAAAGGAGCTTTTGCCTGCCCACATGTTCATCAATGCAGCCTACAGCACATTAAAAAAAAACGTGACAGTGTTCCACATTTTGGGTTATTAAAGGCTTCAAAAATGCTATTATATATTCGAGCAGATTGAGGAAAACAGGGACCGAGAAGCAGGGGACATCACCTACTACTACTGGGCAGTTAGAGATTCTACGTTCAAGGCCAGCATGGAATATTGGATACTCATCTCAGCCATCTCAGCTCAACTGAAAAGAAGACCAGATGTCTAGAATCAAGAAGGAATCATGCTACGAGGAAGATAGAGTTAGAGTTATAACCAAATTAGAACTCTTTAGAATTTATGTTAGTGGTTGTTGTATTAAATAAGTTTGTTAAAAGAAGATAAGTGTCATTAGTGGTAGTCATCGAGCTCCCCTCATGTTGTAGGAGGAAGCTCCAAGTAGTTAGAGTCATGTTTCTATATATAGCTGAATCATCTATGTAACAAGGGTTGGATATTTTGAGAAACAGAGTATTTCTTTGGCTTGTGTAAAAACCCAGTTTAGTAATATAATTTGCTGCTTATCTTCTCAGGATTCTTACGGTGTTTCAAATGCTCAAGTATTGTTTTGCTTTTATGTTAATGTTCAGTGTATGAATTACACAATCACTAACAAATTCACTTATGCTGCTTATTCCTGTGTATTTGTAAGCTGAGGTTTCTATGAGATGATGTTTTGAGTATTTAAACATTACATGCCCTGACTTCTATGCATGAGCAGTGTTATAGCTTACTGAATATGATCAACTCCATAAGCCCAATGGAATTCTTTGAAATGTCTGTCCAGCCAACCTGTTTATTAAATTTACTTTACTAGAGTTATCCCTCCTTATCAACAAACAAAATCAATAATTTTTTTTGAGAGAGCCCTCTCAGGCTAGGGAGGCTAATCCTTAGTCTAAAGATTGGTATGAAACAGTTACACAGAGTATATCTGATCAGCAGCCCTTCAGTGCTTGATTTTGTGATAACAGTGTCTATTGCTATGCTTGAGGATAAAAGCTATGATGTAGTCTTTAGTTTGGGAAATATTTTTCTAAGGCATATCGACACTGGACAGACCAAACAGATTGGGATTCGATTTAAGAATCTCTATAAGTTACAGGTAGAAGACTATGGTGCTTTGAGTAACAAAGCAGTGGTGATGCACGAACAAGATATTGGAGAGTTATGGCATAGGAGACTGGGCCACTTGCATCATGGGGCCTTGAAGATCATGCAGCAGATTTCTACTGGATTACCCAAGTGCAAGCTGGAGCAAACGAGCACATGTAAAGGTTGTACTTTGGGTAAGTATGCAAAATATTCCTTTCATGATTGGGATGGTAGAGCAGGAGCAATTCTGGAGTGAGTTCGTTCAGATGTATGTGGAACCTTCTCTACAGCCTCCACCATGAAGCAAAGGTACTTTGTTATTTTTATAGATGATTTTTCTCGTAGATGTTGGATCTACTTCATGCAAAAGAAGGATAAAACCTTCTTGAAGTTTTGTGAGTTCAAAGCTTTGGCAGAGAAAGAATCAAGGAAGAAAGTAAAGGCCTTGCAGAGTGATAACGGTGGAGAGTATGTTTCCCAAAAGTTTAAGGACTTCTGTGCTTCAGAAGGAATTAAATAGGAACTCACAACACCTCATAACCCACAACAGAATGGGGTGGCCGAATGGAATAATAGATCTATTGTGGGCACAACTCGGTCGATGTTGCATGAGCAAGGCCTACCACTTCATCTGTGGGTTGATGCATGCAATACAGTAGTATATCTTCAGAACAGAAGTCCTTATCGTATTTTGGGGATGAAGACACCTATGGAGGCCTTTTCGAGGAAGAGACCAGATGTGAGTCACTTCCACATATTTGGATCACTAGTCTTCTATCATGTGACCAAAGATGCTCAGAGGAAGCTCAACCCAACAACTGAGTTGGGAATACTTGTAGGGTACATGGATACACCTCACAACTATCGTGTGTTTATGCCTACCAGTTAGAGGACCTTAGTGCGCAGGGATCTAAAGTTCGATGAGAAGTGAGCCATGTGAGTGTCACTTGAGAGGGAGCTCAAGTTGCATGGTGATGACGAGGAACTATTAATTCCTAAGGAGGAGGAGCCTCCTGATGATGCGAATCAACCGCATGCAGAGATTTCAGTAATGGAGATTACCACTGCTGGAGAGTCTTCCATATATGGGCAGAAATGCTCATAGGAAGCTAACAGATTGATGCAGGATGCGAGAGAGAATGTGGGGCAGCCATCCTCTCAATGCAGACAGAGGAGATCTCCTGAGAGATACACTAGCTACCTGGACCTGGTTAGGGTATGTGTAGCGACCAAGCCTTCTTCTTTTGAGGAGGCAGTGTAGCAGCCAGTTTGGGTTGATGCGATGGTAGAGGAGTATGATTCTATCATGCAGAACAGTGTGTGGGATGTTGTTCCTAGACTGAGGGACAAGGGGTCACCTCCCTATGGCTTTACAAGGTAAATCAGGTAGCTGACGGTAGTATTGAGAAACACAAGGCAAGGTTTGTTTCCCATGGTTTCTCACAGGTTGAGGGGATTGACTATGATGAGGCCTTTGCTCCTGTTGCAAGGTACTCATCGATTAGATCGATTCTACCACTCTCACCTCAGATGGGTTGGAAGATCCATCAGATGGTTGTGAAGACAACATTCCTCAATGGGGAGATTGAGGAATATGTATACATAGAGTAGCTAGAGGGATTTGAGACCTTCAATCGTGAGTCACATGTGTGTCGGCTCAAGCAAGTATTGTATGGGCTGAAGCAAGCACCCCGTGCTTTGTATACCAGGATCAACAACTATTTCACCGGCTTGGGCTTCACCAAGAGTGAAGCGGATGTGAACCTCTACCACATCATTGTAGAAGGTAAGCTATTGATTATTGTACTTTATGTCGATGATATGATTTTGACAAGTGATGATCAGTTGATCAAGTCTTGCAAGGAGGACCTTGCAAGAGAGTTTGAGATGAAGGACATGGGCCTCATGTATTACTTTCTAGGCATGGAGGTGTGGCAGAGAGATGGGGAAGTATTTGTGTCTCAAAGAAAGTATGCCAATGAGATACTCAGGTGTTTCCACATGGAGATGTGCAAGCCCATGGAGACTCCTCTAGCAGGAAACTGGAAGGAGGATGCTACTTTAGGTGAGGTAGTAGCTGCTACTATTTATAGGTAGCTTGTGGGTTCACTCATGTATTTGGTGAACACACGACTGGATTTGTTCTTTGCAGTGAACCAACTAAGTCAAGCTATAGTTCAGCTAACGAAGTTATTTTGGAAGGTGGAA
Source organism: Pinus taeda (assembly GCA_000404065.3). Classification (NCBI taxonomy): domain Eukaryota; kingdom Viridiplantae; phylum Streptophyta; class Pinopsida; order Pinales; family Pinaceae; genus Pinus; species Pinus taeda. The sequence continues at coordinate 865 of APFE030432383.1, read as the reverse complement.
AAGCATGTGCTGAGATATCTCAAAGGCACTACACAGTATGGATTATCGTACAGGCGGACAGAGGGAGTGAAGCTCCAAGGCTTCGTCGATGCAGATTGGGCAGGTAGTCGCTGAGACAAGAAGAGCACTTCTAGAGGAATCTTCAACCTTGGTCAGCTGCAGTTTCTTGGTGTAGTAGGAAACAGAGATCAGTTTCACTTTGCAGAGTGGAGGCAGAGTACATGGTAGCTAGTCAAGCTGCATGTGAGGCCATCTAGATGCGGAAGATTCTAGTGGGATTGTTTGTTCAAATGATGGATCCTACAGTGATATATTGTGATAATTAGAGTTGCATTAAACTCTCTAAGAATCCAATGTTTCATGAAAGGTCCAAGCATATAGATATCCACTATCATCATCTATAAGATTGTGTGGTCAAGAGGATCATGATGTTGTAGTACATTTCAACCGAGGAACACGATGCAGATATTTTGACAAAGGCATTATCAAAAGGAAAGTTTGAGTTCCACAGAGACAGGATCATGGTTGCTGATAATACCTTTCTTGTTGAGAGGGAGTGTTGAAAAGTGTGCAACAAGAAATACTAAATTTAGAATGTGCTAAAAATAGGACTCCTAAAAATAGCATGTCTAAAAATAGCAGTTTTGCCAGGGAGGTCATTGGCCACCTTAGGTGAGAGGTGAAAATGCTAAAAATAGAATGTTCTAGAAATAGCATTTCTGGGTCCCTTCCTATTTTTAGCAGTCCCTGGTCTAACTATAGGAAGTAAAAACGAATTTGGTCTTACTAGCAGTTTAAAATATTAATTAATTAATCTCCATGAGTTAATTAGTTATAGAAAATTAAACTTGAAGTCTTTGTGAGA